>JANVCL010000005.1:3096006-3112212 GCA_026546855.1 Erythroxylum incrassatum | reverse complement strand
GTAGTAGTAGTAGTAGTAGTAGTAGTAGTAGTAGTAGTAGTAGTAGTAATAGTAATAATAATAATAATAATAATAATTTTTTTCTTATTATATGACTTTCCAACATTTTGCAGTGGTTGACTTTTCCTAGTCTGACTCATGTCAGCATTCATTATATAATCGCAACTGCAATGTAAAATAATAATAGAATGACATTGAAAATAAATATAACATAGGGCTTTAAATTACTAAAAAAATTATTTAGTTGAACAAAAAATAAGTTTCAACCATATTTTAAATAACTAGACAAAATATTTAAACTTCAACATAATCTTCATTGTGTGGCAAGAAACTTCCCCAGCAGCGGAGCTTGAAACTTTCGCTTTCTTCGGCTGAAGAGAGACAATGGCTTTAACTTCTATGACCACTGATGCATCATCATCAGTAGCATACAGAATTCTTTTGATTGTTCCAACAACCTTAAAGAGAATTAGATCACAAACTAGTACTTGCTATAGAATTCAACTTAATTTGCATGTACACAATCTACTCATATTCCTAAACTAGTTGGGTGATTTAACATTAAAAAGAATACGGGTACCATTAGGTTTTCTATCTCAAAGCTCTAGCACAGTATCTCAAAATCTCTAAGCTTTGCGAAGTAAAAGTCTCTCTCCCTCTCAAGGCTATCAACATTTAGCTTCAATTATGTTATATGCACATTAGCTCATTTGAGACATTCATTATCTAAACAAGATCAATTTTGTTTCTATAATTTGTACCTGATCATCATATGCAGAAACAGGATTACGAGGTTTAGAAAGCTTCACAAATTGATTTGAAGGGTAAACTGACGACACATCATTCCTCCGCGCATTAAGGGAGGATAGTGCTTTGGAAGGGTCGATAAACCCTTTGGTTGAACACTAAGATGGAGGGCATTTCTTGCCTGCTTCTTTACCTCCTTTACAAGCATCTCTCCTTTCCAGTGGATTATAGTTAAATAAAGGATAAGTAGGAAAGTGAAATTTCTCATGCCGCAATTGCATGTATCAATTGTAGTAATGAAAATTCATAAAAATCCACCAATGAACACACAACTTTGTTGTCAGGGAAATACTACTAGAAATCAAGTCAATAATCAACAAAACTTCCTTAACTAAGACAAACGATTATTAACTACAAGATTTTAATGGAAAGGCAAGACAATTATGATCCCAAGCAATATCATAGAATCCATGTTTGTTTTCAATTGAAGATCATAATAATCCAACCTAAATAAGCAAAGCATCTACTTTGAATTGGCCAAACAACAGATAAAAGCGGTAACAACACAAATATGTTACACTCTTAAAGAGAACTTTTGTAATATAAGATTCAATTGTAACAACCTGCTCGGCAAATTCAAGGAAAATACTAAGATCCAAACATATGATATAAACCATAATCAAGGATTGAAGGTCAAAAAAGGTGAACATTCCAGATCACCCATTTACAGATATTGTCCGCTTTGAGCCTTGACTCAACCAAGTCCTCACGGTTTTGCTTTTCCCGAGGCCTTCCCAAAAGATCACCCATCCTAAAACTACTCTCACCCGAGCACATTTAACCTCAGAGTTTTGATGGGATCCGGTGTATTAGGCCATAAAAAACGCGTCTATAAGGGAGAGTTATCCGTACCCTTATAAAGCGTATTTTGTTCCCCTCTCCAATCGATGTGGGATCTTACATGCTCCAGCCCTTAGGGCTCAGTCCTCTTTGGGATCCAGCCTAGCTGGCACAACGGTTTAGGTACCAGCTCTGATACCACTGTAACATCTCAGATCACCAGCTTATAGATATTGTCTATTTTGGGCCTTGGCTGTTTTGCTTTTCCCGAGACCTTCTCAGAAGGTCACCCATCCTATAACTACTCTCACCCAAGCACATTTAACCTCAGAGTTCTGATGGGATCCGGTGCATTAGGCCATGAAAAATGCGTCTGTAAAAGAGAGGTGTTTGTACCCTTATAAGACGTATTTCGTTCCCCTTTCTAACCGATGTGGGATCTCGCACTCTAAAGGTCTAGTATAATTAGCATCGGAAAAGGAGGAACAGAGGTTAAAATTTACTTAAGCAAACCTCCATTGACAGTATAGCAATACCGCTTCATCCATTTAATGAACTCCAAGTTATTAAGTTGCCTTCCTTTGATGAGTTTATTCACCTCAATATGCTGCAATGGAACCACAAACAAATTTAAAAAAAGAACACGAAAATCAAGCCCAATACAGAATTCAATTGAAAAATTATCGGGAACAAACCTTAGTGATCTTTAGACATTAAAGACATCTTAAAGGACTTGTAGTTTTGGATCATCTCATACTCGCTATTGGCGTGGAAGTTGACTTTGTGCATCGGGACAACTCTGGGATGAACGGTGTCCATCAGCTAGCAGTGAACGGCGCCAGAGCAAACCTGAAATTTGCCACAACTCAAGCAATTTCTTTAAGAAGAGTAGAGATCAAAAGCAACTAGAATTTTGCCTCAAAATAGAGAAAACCTTCATCAACTTTGGAGAGATTGAGTTTAAGAGTGGAGTTGATCCAGGAGAGAATCTCAAATCTTTCGATGAAGTATGCCGCATCCATCTGGCCTATATCTGCTACCATTATTAGTCTATACGTTGTATGGAGCAAAGAGTCAAAGACAGAGACGGAGCAACGAAGAAGATTTCTTTAACATGCCTTAGAAATTCGTTGGTGAGTTGTTCGGAGAATCACGACTAGAAAAAAAACGAACAATGACTGAGAAAAGCATGACAGTGAAGACAGTGAGAAGAGAGGGACGAACTTATCCAGAAATGAGAGGGATGTGTTTACCTATTTCGGATGTACGTGGAATAGGTAAAGATAAGGTTATATGATCTTTTACCTATTCTCTCATGTCTGAGAATGGGTAATCTTAGGAATAATTATTATGTTAGCTTTTTTCCAACCAAATAACATAATACCAATAATTAGGAATAAATGGGTAACAAAATACCTATTACCCTCAACCAATCAGATAACATCAGGATTTCTTATAAACCTCAAATTGAATATGTGCCATAAGAAGACCTTGAATTTCTACTTTCCTTTAATTAGAAGGAAAAAGCTTTTTTTTCCCTTACTTCATTAGAGAAAGAAACCAAAAAAAAGACAAGCATGGGTTAAGTGACCATCAAAAGTCTTTAGCATTATAATATGAAACTTGAAGGTATCACATGGTTTGCCAGCTTTAGTTCTAAATCACTGTCTAATTCTTTGTCATTTTCCTACTTGTTCAACTATGAATAAGATTGATTACTACCCAAATTTCCTTTCTTGAGAAATTTTAATGCTCTTATTTTCTTGACAGTGTTTAGTTATGATTAAAAAATTTAACCGATTCGATTATTCAATTATAAAAATTTTTACCTGTTTAATTTTTTTGTTCGATTTTTAATTTTTTAATTCAATTTATTTTAATAATTATTGTTATAAAAATTAATAGATTTATTAATTACAACATTAATTGTAACAACACCCTTTTCCCTCGTATTCACGCGTTAGTCGCTTAACATTGTCTTCAGGAAAAAAAAAAAACCACGTGTTAGGACTAGGAGTTTCGATGTTGACATGTGATCTTGCAAGCTTGAGTTCATATTAGATGTGTTGCGGTTGAGGACTTGTCTACCAATGCTGCGGTGTGGTGGCTTTCCCTTCTTGCCTTGCATTTAACTGGACCAACTCGACTCAAAGTTTTGGTTGGAAACTTGTGAGCACTGCGCTATTATTTCGTTAATTTTAAATTAATTAAAATTTTTATAACTCATCAAAATTAAAAATATTATTAAATTCAAAATCAATCACATTCCAATACTCAAATCCGAAGCTTCTTTTGATTATTTTTCTTTACGAAGATGTTCACAGGCCAACCAACTTTTATATATAAATTCTTAATTATTGAAAATATTTAATAGTTCATCATCGAACTATATGTATTAAAATTATCATCAATAGTTAAAAATAAATTACACAAATTATTAAAAAATTGCATAAAACTCGCACGAATATTAAGCCCGAGCGAGCTATAAATTTGATTATATTATTTTAATTCATTAATATTAAATTAATTTAAATCAAACAACCTATTACTCGTATCATCATCGTGTTAATAAATATATAAAACCAATTAAGTTGACCTCACACAACAGCTTAAGCTATTGTGGTGAAATGATCACTTAACATGATATCAGAGCCTTTGTAACCGAGTGATCTTGAGTTCAAATCCTACCACCCACCTATTATTCAGCACATAGTAAAGTGAGTTTGTGCAAGTTTCAAGTCCAAAAGGACTTTTACTTGAGGAGGTGTCTTAGTAAATATATAAAACCAATTAAGTTGGCCTCACACAACAGCTTAAACTATTGTGGTGAAATAGTCACTTAACAATCATCATCGTACTTAGCTCGAAATCTTACAATAAAGCAGAGTTTAAGAAAATCTGATAACACGCAACCTTATATTTATATAATAGAGAGACTTTTTTTGATACCTAAAAACACAACCTGTTTGGTTATACCTAAAAAAAAAACTTATGGCCTTACATTTAAATTATTTTATAATATTCGTTGCGGTTAATAAACATTTTAATAATTCATATTCTATTACTGATCACGTGATCACGTTTGTCCTCCCGCGGCAAGAAACCTTGCTGGTGGAGTGTCAAAACGGGACGTGCTTCGTGATTGATGGCTGATTGCGTTTCTGAATCTGATTTGGTAAAGCTAAAAGAAAGTCAATTACGGAGAGGAAGCTTAATGTTGACTTTGTTTTAATTAAATCTTTGAACCATCAACTAAAAGACATATACTTAGAAGGTGGAGTGATCACAATTGGCATTGTAGTGTCGTGATTGCGGTATAGTTTTATTTTCTACATGCGTATAAATCTTTACCAGAGCAGAAGATATATCGGTAATGAAAGAAATTTAAAATTTAAAAGATTATTTTTATTTATTAAAAAAAATTATTTTTATTTTAATTTAAAAAATATTAAATAAAATAGTTCATTTATTTTAATTTATAATAACTTATTAATTTATAAATATTGGTCAATAAATTAATTAATTTTTAATAATAAAAATTAAAATTACTAGAAATGTCATTATCCATGTTTTTTTTAATAAAAAGTTTGTAGTTCTAAGTTCTAACGGTTAACACAAGTCGCTTGAAGGAGCTAATCTTCTTTCCCTATCAAATTTGGAAAGACGTGTGACAGAAAGTAATTAAGAAGGGCATGTGATTAGTGAATTAATTAAAACGACTTGGATGAATTAACAAGTTAATCTTTGTCGGTCTTTCTTAATTTTGCTTAACGACCCAAATTTCCAAACGTTAGGTAGAAATATTACCAAACAACTACAACTTGAATTTTTAATTATTTAACACATAAACGTGTTAAATTCTCAAATTGCAAGTGATTGACTTTTTAAACTTACACTAAACTTCATGGATTACTTATAAAGTAGTGAAGCGTGCAATAATAATATCAATATACCTCAAGGAGTGGTTCAATTAGTGAGTTCATTTCTTTATAAGTTTTCTAATTTAAGAAATTGGAATTAAAATTGGAATTTCATAAAAGTTGTTATTTTGTGGCCAAAATGTCACATATTTAAATGTCTCTTTCTAAAAATTACAAGAGAAAGGTTGCATGTATTAATGACTTTTTCTCGTACCTTTGCAAAGTGGAGAGCCTTATGTTAATTTGTCAGAAATTTTACGTCGGACAAATATGAAAGCATTCAACAATTTATAATAGTGTACTAACCTTCCATCTTGAGCTACCTTTTGGGGATGGGATAGGCTTTTCTAACATGATATCAAAGCTTGCTTATCTCAATAGTTTGGGGCGGTACCCGATTTTCTTTGCTTAATATGTCCATCAGATGTCCAGCCCTGTTCTGAGCTGAAGGGGTGTGTCAGAAATCTCACATCAAGCAAATATGAGAGCATTTAACAATTTATAATAGTGTGCAAACCTCCTCTCTTGAGCTAGCTTTTAGAGGTGAGTTAGGTATTTCTAACATAACTTATGATTTTCTACTACTGAGATTAACATCATTGCTCGAATATGGTAACTGAAAAATTACCTTCAATTTTAAAATTAATATTTTTTTATTCATACGCTAAAAAAAGGAAAATTATCAACGAAATTTATAATTACAAACACACATTATTGTTATTTTTAAATGTACATTAAATAATTCTCATATATTAAAATAAGTCATTTAATAAATTAAATCGATCGGTTCAATTGAAAATTTATTGTCAAAATTAAAAAATTCAAAATTTCTAATTTAAACCAATTTGACTATATTATTTAAATATAAAATTGAAGTTTTAGATGAAAAACACTTTACCCTTTTTGTGTTTTGGCACGTAAATACCTCGTATTCGATTTTATAAAAGTTACAAAACAAAAGCAAGATGGCAACGGTACATTTTGAAAATGCTCCCTTCAAGTCATGTATCACACTCATCTTTTTATAACAAGATAAAGACATGATGTCTATTGGCGACCATTGGGAGCTCGTCAGCTTCACGAGCTTTGAAATTAGTGGGGAGGAAGGAAAGCGAAGAAAGTAACAGAACGTGGGGTCTTCTTCTTCCACGAGCCATAACAACAAAGAACAAGATCAAAAGGCCGTATCTTTTTTACTATTTGTCCACTTTCTGAACTCTTCCATCTTCTTCCTTTGAAATTCGGTATTTGGACATATGATCATAAGCGTAGTTTCGCCATAAAATACGCCACCAGTTAACATTCTTGTAAGAAACACCGTCATAGTTATTAACATTTGTGAAATTTTGTACATAACCCTTCACTAATGATAATGACTTACATGTAATATCATTATCGTCAACATCATATCATTAAACGGCTAGTTAGACTCCTTCCTGAGCAAGAACGGCTGCAAAGACTTGTTCTCTCTTTAATATTTATCAGGTTCAAAGTTTGATTATTGAAAATAATATATGTGATTTCACCCGATTCATTTATACGAAGAACGTTACATAAAAGGCTCGTTTTGTTCCATTGCGATTTTTATTTTTTGTGTTTTAAATAAAAACAAAAACATGTTTTGATGTTAACGTTAATGCATCATATATTAAATAAAATTTAAAGATAAATTATTTTTAATTAAATAAATTTATTTTAATATCTTATATAATATTTATTAACAAATTACCGTTAAACTCATTTTGACCGAGTTTAATGGATTAGTTGGTTTATTCAATTTAATTAGTCAAGCTCTGTAAATAAATCTTTGACTCATTCATGTTTTTAGATTACTCCTTGATTTTTTTTTTGATATACCTACTCCTTGAATTTTATTAAACCTTTTGTTAAGTATATGCTTACATGTATATAACCAAATCAAATTAGATTAAGTATGACTATAATCACTCAAGAAAATTTCAAAAGTACTCAAAATACTAATGTTAATAACACAACTTTTCACATAAAAATCTATAATGATTATATATATATATAATTATCATCATCACACTCAGTCCGAAGTCCCGCAATAAAATGAGATCTGTGGATGTCTGATAGTACGCAGCCTTACCCTTACATAGTAGAGATGTTGTTTCCAGTAGACCCATGTGAAATAGAAATATATAGAATTAACAGTTTAATAATAAGTAATATATATATATAGAATTAATAGTTTAATAATAAGTAATCATTGCATTATGGAAGATTTCTAATGTTGAAACCTTGGAATAAAAGCAGCATATACTATGTAGAAAATGATCGAATGACCCGTGACGAGGTGTTAACTTTGTTTGAGTATTGGCTCGTGAAATCCCACTAGCTAATTAAGTTAAAAACAGTTTACAGCTCCTAAGATACTTATCTCTGGATAAAACAAAATCACAGTGATTGTGAGTTTCCACGATTGAATTGAAAACTAGCCTTTTAGACCATTACCCTAAAACAAGAAAGAAAACCCTTATCTACATCATAGGATTCTTATCCGCCTGTCCATTATTCCTAAGAGAAGCAAAATGGCATTTTCATTATCACAAGATTATAAAATTAATGAGTCAATTATACAAATTTTGAACCTTATAATTTTTCGATTCCGTTTTTAACATTCAGTTCGATTTAATTTAATAACTTTTGTTGTTAAAAATTTATCAATTTATTAATTAATCAGTTAATTTTTATAAATTAATAAATTTTTATAAATCAAAATTAATTAATTAATTTTTATTAAACAATCTATTTCAATAATATTTCAAAATTTTAATTTTATTTAATCTTTAGTCGATTTTATAACAGTCTAATACTGGTTGAACCTTTTAAATCTTAAATCTCTTGTCTTATCTGTTTAACTTCCGATCTGATTTTAATGTCATTGAAAATTAGACCTTCCAAATATCACTTTTTCCCTCTTAAAGAAGGAATATAAAATCACAATTAACTTATTACAGCAACAACATTAACACTCCGTGGAAATTTCGCTGAGGCCCAGAGTTTGAAGAGGTTCAATAATACACAACCTTGTTCTTAACTAGTAGAGAGGTTGTTTCCAAATGACCCTTTTATTTATTAACTAACATAAAATATTTCAAAACACTATAAAAAGAATAGGGGAAAAAAGAAGAAGAAGAAGAGAGACTCTAGTTCTTATACTGTTGTTCCTTGTAAAGGGACCAAAACATTGCAATCTATTACAATCTTATGTACCTGAAAAGGAAAAAAAAACTTGTGAACATATTTCAAATCCTAATTTTAGTATATATTTTTGTCTAATTTTAAGGAAAATAAAAGACAATTAAGAACTTAGATATTTTAAATATTAAAAATCTTTTTAATCTTTGGGATAAAAATCCAAATTTAGGGAATCAATCACAAACTGAAGGTCCGAATATTCCACTTGACATCAAACTTTCCATTCCCAGAAACTGATCGGAGAACTCTCCGCTCAAGTCCAGCATTGGTGGGTATACCCATCCATCGACCGAGTCAACCAGCATGAATTCGACCCCTGTCTCCGACGAGTCAAAACTCCCTTCAATGTTTGGTAGCTCCACGATTTCAGTCAGCTCCTCGGACTCTCCGACTTTGGACACGGATATGGACGATGTCTCGGAGGACGACAAGGAGGAGGAGGACGACGATGACGTCTCTGACGATGAAACAGAGCTGTCCAGCTCCACCATGGCCGCGGCTTTGGTTGCGGCGGCTTGAACGTCACGCGGCAATGAAGACAAAGGCCGTGGCAACCGTTCCACGAGTTCGGGGAAGTTAAGGATTGCGGCGTCGCCTTTGATGCTCAGCGCAGCCACGTCATGCGCACGCGCTGCCATTTCGGGTGTAGGAAACGTCCCGAGCCATATGCGCGATTTCTTGCGAGGCTCTCGAATTTCGGACACCCATTTGCCCCAACTTCGCATCCTCACGCCTCTGAACACCGGGTGCCTGCTACCGTCTCGACGTCTCTTGCACGTACTTTTATCTTCTTCTGGGTCTTGACAACTTTTGGAGTACTTGGATGAGGAGTTGCTGGTGCTTTCTTCAGGCATTCTTAAAAGAGATAGCTTTATAATACTCCTGAAGATTGACAATATGCGGTGATAAACACTAAAAGTTGATTATAATGAAGAATGAGTGAGAGTGAGTGAGAGGGAAAGAAAGGATTATAGCTTATTATAGGAGGTGTTGGGAATGGAAGAAGAAGAAGAATAATGAGAGGGTTTTTGTAGGGAAAGGTTAAGGGCTAGAATAGTCTCCTAAAAAGTGACCCTTAACCTACCATTATTTCACAATGACAAAAACTTGCTAACAAAGAGAAAGATTTGAGTAAGAGACTATATATATATATATATATATATATAAGTAATCAATTTATATTTTATGACAATTTTTGGTTACAGTATCATTAAGTATAATTATGATAATAATATTATAATTACAATATAATCAAACTCGGTTCAATTATGAAAGTCAAAGCCTTTATAGATATTTAATGTTGTCTTCTCTATTATATAAATATAATAAGATATGATAAGATTATATATATATATATATATATATACACACACCATAGGGGTACAACTAAATGTTCTATATATTTAAAAACAATAATAAGTGAAAAGGCAGGGTAGGGTGGGAATGTGTGAAAACAAGATCTTCTGTCCAGTTTTATGGTGTCTTATTGTGTCCAGTGAATCTCAGTCATTTATTTATGCGAGTCCCGTAAAACACCATAAAAACTGGACAGAAGATCTGGACTCAAATGTGTGACACCAATTGAACAATTCCATCTTATTGTTTTAAGTGCTGGGACTTTGCTTATTAACTCTTTTTGAAGCTTTCTTTTGGTGATGATGGATGATGACATTAACACAAATTGCCAAATCATCACCATTTTTAACCAATAGTACTCTTGTTCATTACACTTAACATTGTCTTTAAAGCACAAAAGGGTAAAGGAACCAAGGCATTATCTTCTTAGATTCTATTTAAAGTTGTAAAGCTAAGTCAAGTCTAGATTCTTTCACTCCCTTTGTTAGGATACAACTAAAGCCACAAATCCAATTGCCTTTTCATCATTTACTATATTTGCTCAATAATGGGTACAATTTACTATAACTAATCATGTATTTCTTAATCGTAATGTCGAAATCCAAATTGGAATTGCTCCAAAAAAGAGGTCAACTTTTTATCCTATTAGAGTTATAACTCACTCCTACCTTCTGATTTTGTACAATTGTATACATTAAATTTCACATTCATCTTAATATTTAGAGCCAAATAGTGTTATCGGTTGATGTAACATCAATGAATTAGTCATTATGGATCTAATCTATGAACTAAGTTTGAAAAGTTCAATTATTAAAAGGGTATAATCATCAACATCACTTATTAACAAAATTATTGCATCTTAACTTCAATTCAACATATTTTAAGTCTTTAAATACGTAATCTTAAAAATTTTCCTAATACACACTTGAAATATTTACCCAAAAGTGATGATAGCATTAGTCAATTACTATTACTTACTATAAACTATTCTTGTGATTGGTGTGATAAATGAACCTATCGGCTCAAAGTTAGTAGACCACGTGATGTTCACACATAATAAATGAGGTTGGTGATTGGCTAGCGAACTAGCAATAAAGATAGAAAATTTTAAAAAACATAGAAAGACCAAAAATAAAATTAATAACTTAAGAGGTTACAAGAGCATTATGGGCATCTAGCTATAGGACTACGGCATTCATTTTAGGCACCACCAATTGGTAGGTGAGTATGCAATAGCAGGTCACTCGAAAGGTCTCCCCATCAACTTTGGACCATTATGACAATAATTAGAGTTCTCTTAAAATAAATAAATATTTTAATAATAAAACTGAAAGTTAAACGGAAAAAAATTAAGGTTTAAAATTTTATTTAATATTAGAATGTCATAAAATCAGTTAAAAATTGAATAAAATTAAATAATTTAAAATATGATTGTATTGGGAATACCCACGTGTAAGTGTTTCGTATTGAAAAAAGAGGGGAAAGAATACTAACATATAAGTCTAATAAACTACTCTACTTATTGTCAATTGGTTTCAGAATGAAACCTTACTTAAGCTTGTGAGTGCTCTAATTTTTCTTCTTGTGTAGGTCTGTAGGTCTATTGCAAATTTTATAGATTGAAAGGGAATATCTTTACCTAAGTTTAATAGAAAAATAGACTGTTAAAAAAATAATTAGTTTAACCAATTAGTTTTTAAAAATAAGAGTAAATTGAACCAAAAATTTATAAATTGAACAAAAAGAGTGGCCAATTCAAAATTTATATGACTGAAATGGTCAAACTGATTTAATTTTTTAATTATTGAAAAAGTATATTTTCTCTCTGATATTGTTTTTTTAAGGTTTAAAACTATAGATTGTAAACGTAACTACAAATGCTAATATTATAATTATAATTAATTCGTAGTCTATAATTTAAGGCCTTGTTACTTATAATGTGATAACAGTTTTTGTTTGTGTTCTTACTCTATCTAGATAAGATGATTAAGCATCAAAATGTGTTTTTTTTAATTTTTGAAAATAGAAAATGGAAAGATTAAAATAAGAGAATAAACAAGCGATAAAATCCTCTAATTTGACGGGAGTAGAAATTACTAAGTTTTAAATATTAAACCTTAAAGGACTCTTTAAGTCCAAGATCTTGATCAATGAATTTCATTTCTCAAGATTTCGTTAATGCGCTCTTAGTGTGTGTGTGGTTGAATTCGCCAATGCCATGGGTCAAATGAAATATAGCATCAACTCAATATCAAACACAATCATGCAAAATAATAAAGAATCAACAAGATCACAAGTAGACATATATGAGATTTCATATATTTAAGCTCAAAGTTCTACATAAACAAATCTAAACCACACATTGAATATCCAACATTTGATTAAACTATAATCAAGTAGATTCACAACAAGTTACAAATCCTAAACTTAGGCATTCATAAATCATAGCTATACTAAGGATTAAGCTACCCCCTTTTAAGCTCATTAAACTCCAGCCGTCGCTACATTTTCAAGAGGAAAGAAACGCTTAGCCACACATAGTAATCGGAAACCTCACAACTAGGAATGAATCCAAGCTACCCGTGATAGAAGTCAGCGGTAAAATGCTAGGAAAAATGAGATGGAGATAGAGATGAGGGGAAACAACGCAAGATGATGGATAAATGAGGGACATATGAAAGAACGATGGAGTCGTCCCTCCGTCTCTCCCTCAAAACCCTGAAGGGAATCGTGGGTGTTAAGGTAGTGGACTGTGTGTCAAGTGTCCTCCTCCCCCTCAGCTTATGAAATATCAATCAATATATATGTCGGCACTCTCCAACTTATCCGAAAATAGGTTTCTTCTCAAAACGGATTGCTGGCTCGGGTTTGCACAGTATGTAAAACTTCCGAAAATGGTTCGAGACTTCGAAGGTTCGCTGCGACAAACTTTTCCCGAAAGGTTTTGCTTCATTGTTGGTTCCTTCGCTGTGGCGAAAAAATTAATTTCCTCCGTAACGAACTTTTCTAAAAAATTCAGCTTGGATTCCTTTGTATTTCGTTGCGGCGACAGATCTACTTCACTGCGGCAAACTTCCTGTTGCGCCTGTTCACTTGTAGACTTCACTTCAGCCTTCCTTGACCCTATATCTTCTTCTTGAGTCCCTTCTCCTTGAGTTTCCTACAATGAAAAATAGTAGTTTGCAGTATCAATTGCTCTCAGAAAATTAATTAGTGCAATTAATAATAATTTATGACAATTGTACTCTCAAACTACACAAAATAAAGATAAGCACCCAAGACTCAAATTAAGCATAAAATTTAAGAAAAGGAGCCCAGAAGTGTAGTAAAGACCATGAAAATGTTGCCAATTTATATAGTAAACTTGGGCTCAATCAAATTCTGCGACATTTAGATCTTTGTACTCCTGGACAAAGCTTATAAGAGTCAAAGAGATACAAATGCAAAAGAAAATTTCCGACCATGCTTAAAATAAGAGTAAAAAATGGGCAAAAATCACTTTCTCAGAAATCAACCAAAGCGGACTGAAAGAGCGCTAAGAAAATAAACACTTCAAGAATTTAATCCAGGAGATTGAGCAAAAGAGATTTCTCTCAAAGGAAATTGTTTATCTCTCCACTCACTTGTCTTGGAATAATTTCACTCTAAAATTTGCTTAATCCATTCTTAAACATAAGCTTGTGATAGTTCTACCTCTCCACTACAAGAGCTACAATTTTAAAAATCAAGGAGGCTTTTCAAGGTTGTAATGTACGAAAGACTAAATGAATAGATTGAAGAGAAGAAAGAAAAATGAGTACATGCACCATAAGTATTTTCCTCATGAAACAAACACTAACACAACAAACATAATTTAACACAATTTTTATATAACTTTTCTCGTAAGAGGGTTTTTTTAGAGAGAAAGCTTTCTGAACTTTTCTTTCTTTGCTTTTTGAGAAAGCGTTTTGATTTTTTTTTCTTGGTTGTTCTCAATAACCATTCTCTTGTGAGAAAGCTTTCTGTTTTTTTTTAATCTACTATCTACAAAGATCAATTTAAAGTAAGGAACTGGAAATGAAATATTTAAATCACTATGAAGACATGTGCATGCATTTAAAAATATGGCTTAAGAGGCTAGCAATGGTAAGTATTTAGGAGTTTGTGTTTGGATAAAGGGTTTGGAAAGGAGTGTCTCTATCGTATTAACAAAATTCTAGTTCATCGATTGTATTTTAATAATAAATGTTATTATAGTAAATAGAATTAAATAGTTAACCGGTTTAGTATTTTTATGATTAAACCAACTAAACAAATTTAGTTTTTTAATCATCGGTTATATTTCATTCCTAGGATTACATTATTCCATTTTTAGATACCAACAATGATAGAAGAAAAAAAATATCGATCTTAGTATAATCATAATAAATTATAATTTGAGTAAATTTTAATTAGTTTGATTCAAAATTTAAGAGCTATGTTAATTTATTTTGTAAGTAAGTAGTACTTGATTAATCCTGCGTAATCAAAATCTCTAAATTTTATTAAAAAATTTAAAGACTGTAAAAAAAATTAAGAATAAAAAATTTAAATCATAAGAAATTGTCATTATTTTGTTAATTTGATATAATCATTTATTTATGGAACAGATCCCCTACCAATTGCATAATTGTACATATAAATCGTAATGATGTTCCGTATATCTCTGGATCATGTGAGACATGTGCTAGTGTTACAGTGTAGCTCAACCTTGTTTCATGTGCATAATCCCAATTTTCGTAGTTTTCTGAGGACATCGTACCGACATTATTTCTGTCAAACTTTTCAAAAGTAAAGGTAACGATAAAGGTATTGCTTGCTTTGGATCTAAGAGGAAGAACTTGAATGTTTGAATGTGTAGGTTATATTGTTTAATTATCATATAAATTATTTAGTTATATTTTATTAATCTTTTTGTCCATTTAAAATTTTAATATTACATTACTTTGATTAAAATATATAATAATTATAAATATTACAAATAATTAGTAATTTTTAAAATATGAATAGTAACATAAAAAACTATGAGAAGTAATAATATTTTTAACCTTATTATCAAATAAAAATATTGTATTATATCCGATATATGTTTAAGGTTTAAAAGATTCAAACTGAAAAGAGTTTGAAACAAAATTAAACAAAATCGAATAATTTTAAATAGAATTGAAAAAGGAGACTAACATTAATTATTGAAAAAGTTGAAGTTTAATTAAAGAAAAGACTGTTAAATGAAAACTTACTACTTTATTATGATTTATAAAAATTTGTTTGCTTCTACAAAATAGTAAATTAACTAATTTTTAATAACAAAAGTTATTATAATAAATTGGATTGGAAAATTAAAGAATTCAAAACTTTAATGGTTAGAATGACTGAGCAAATTCGAGTTTTCAATCATTAGTTGTATTATTCTTTTTTCAAATGTCATCATCAATATAGATAAAATTTGATCTTTTCTAATGATAAATAGGTTTGTGAGGTGTTAGCTTGAGCCGGAAATCAAGTGGGTTGTAAAGGTTCACACTAAACTAAAAAGTTTGTAGTAAAGTGGTTTGTCAAATCCTAAGTGGGGGCTTAGGTAGAGGATGTAGGTCTTAGCACCGAACCTCTATAAAAACAGTGTTTGATCTTCTTCCTTACTCTTTTCGTTTAACTTATTTGATTGTTCGTGTGTATTAACTCGTTAATTTTTTTGTAGAAATTTTGAAAAAGTTTCGACGATCTATTCAACCCCCCTTCTAGATCGCTTTCAATTGGTATCAGAGCAGAAAATTCCAGGGATGACGCTGAGTTTGTCGCACAACAATCTGGCAGAAGAAGGTAACACTAATAATGACCCTCCTTTGTTTAATAGTACTAACTATTCTTCTTGGAAAAATCCTATGAAATACCATATTATAAGCGAGGGAGTGGAGTATTGGAAGATCATCATCTTCGGTCCACATGTTCCATTGAAAGAAAATGGCAAGGTAAAGACGGAGCTAGAATATGATGATAATGATTGGAAATAGGCTTACATTAACGCAAAAGCCATGAAGTTGATATATTGTGCAGTCACTGTTGAGGAGATGTAGCGCCCCGCTCCCGCCGACCCGACCTCGAC
>JANVCL010000005.1:3081626-3094234 GCA_026546855.1 Erythroxylum incrassatum | reverse complement strand
AAAGTAGAACAACAACTAAAAAACAGCGGAAATTAACAAAAACGAAGCGAGAAAACTACCTGATAAGGATTTATAAAAGGAGGCGATGGCGAGACCCACCGAAATGACGGAGCGAATTTGCGTATCATTCCAAAGCTGAAACCCTAACTTCTTCTTGTTACCATGACCATCATCATCGTCTTCGATCGGCAAGATGCCGCGTTTAAGGAGGAGATAGAAGCGTTCGAGCCCAAGCCTGATTGAGGTGTCTGAACGGAGGCGGAGAAGGAAATCAGCGGAAGAGAGACGGTCTTCAAAGAGAGAGTGGAAGAGTCTCGTCAGGTGCTCCTCACTGTATTTAAAATATAATAAATTTTTATTTCTTAATATTATAAATTTTCAGGATACCCAAATACAAAATACAGCAGAAGAACACCAGCTAAAGAATCAAACCCAACAAAACACACCAACTAAAGAACCAAACATGAGCGCAGGTACAATCTCTTTCCTCTGTTCTTCATCGATTCTACTTCTTACAATTACCCTTAAAGTTCCATGCTTTTCGTACAGTTAAAAACCTAAAATTTAACAAAGTTCCTTTCTTTTGGTTGTTCTTCACAAAATATTGATGGGTTTATGAGAAAAGGCAGAGCTTTCAAGTTTTAAGTTTGTAGTGGTGATGCGTATTTGATCTAATTGTCGCCTACAAATGCTCAGATCAGATTCCCAAATTCACAATTTATGAGGAGCTTCTATGTAGAATTAAAAAATAGCAATGGGGGTAAGAAAAATAGAGGTTTGTGGCCTCTTTATGGGAAAGCTAATAGTTATTTCATTGATTATTCGTGGGTTTTATTATTATCAGTTCAAACGAAGTAAAGCTATGTACTTTGATGTTTTGATTGAGCGATGCACTATGCACCATCTTTTCTTATGTTCTTGCTCTGTTATGATTAATCATTCAGGATAAGCCTCCATTGCTTATTGAATTTACATGGTGAAATTGCTGAATTAGAAGCTTTTTTTTCTTTGTTTCTCATCCTGTTGCAAGGCTTATTTCCATATTCTTAGAGGATGGCATGTGTGTGACAGGTGGTGCATTTGGAGGAAATAGAGGGCTGAGACCCGTGCCACCAGAAAAAGGGATCTTCCCTTTGGACCATTTGCACGAATGTGACTTGGTATTGTTTTTGTGAAGATCTTGCTGGTGATTCATTATTTGAGAAGTTTTGCTTGGACCAGGAAAGCAAATTGACTTCTGTCTCAGGTTGAGTAACCTCAGTTATATCTATTTTTCAGGAGAAGAAAGACTACCTTAATTGTCTCAAATCTTCTGGTCACAAATCTGACAAATGTAGAGCTTTCTCAAAAAAGTACCTGGAATGTCGTATGGAAAAGTAAGAATCTCGGTATTTTCTAACATGTCCAAACTTTTTCTTTCTTTCTGTTCTTACCAAGTTTCATTTGGATGTGTGCTGAATTCGGAAAATACGTTCATTGTTATGCCACTGTCATCTGCTATCCTGTTGAGGTGCAACTTATTACTATTCACTTTTTAAGTTTGCTTCCCAGGATAAATTCAATGGAGCACTTGATAAGTTCAATGGTGTAATGCAAAAGTTCTTAGTTTTTTGCTTAACTCCTTTTATGGATTTTGGTTTTATCAACTGCAACAGATTTTGCTCTCCCTTTTAGTGTCGGTGAATGGTTAGCAACAATTATGTCAAGTGATTATTGAAAATTTAATTGGAAGTGCAATTATGATCCACGAAGTTAACAATATTTTCTGCAGCTTTTCGGCTAGATTATTTGTTAAACGTGCCTGACTATATCAGTAGAAGCCTTAAGTTTCAGGTGAAACAAGGAAACTGATGTGCAGTGTAGTAACCATGTCTAGTTGATAACATTGATATCTTCATTTTCTGTTGTTATTTCATCATCCATTGTAATCAATAGACATAAAGTCTTTTCCTTCTCCAGTTTCCCTACTCTTACCCTACTTTTTACTCATTGGTATATTACAGAAACTTGATGGCGAAACAAGACATGTCAGAACTTGGATTTGGAAAGGAATCCGATGGAGAAATTTCTACAGAAAACAATGATGGAAGTATCAATAAGAGAAGTTGAACTAGCCACCAAAAAATTCTGAATTTAGAACACACAGGATTTCGGGAGCTTTCAGAGAGTTCGTATGGTTGTCATTTCGTTTGACTGGTAAACTTTTATTTCTGATCGGAGATCCTTTGCAGTGGCAGATCTGAACCTGCTTTTCAGATTTAGGGAGCAAACTGATAAAACCCTTGATTGTAATCGCCAGTGAAATTTACAGAAATTGTATAAATCTTGCCAATACCTTTATTGACAATTCCATAGCCAATTCCTGAATTGTTTGATAAGTAGTGAAGTCCCTATAAGCAGCAGGATTTCTAATCAAGCAAACTACAAATTTGAAGTCTAACAAAAAACTGGTGAAATGGCTAAAGTTTACTCAATTCTTGGCATGTTTCTTACTACTAGTGTAGGCCCTATCTTCAATTACCTTTCATCCATTTTAATCCCCTTTTCCCATACTCCTTAAAGCGGATCAAGGTTGTGAAACAACTCAAGAAGACAAGGATGATACATTAAAAAAAAAATGTCTCCAAAAGTCTACCGTGAAAACCAGACCTGTTGAATACCACGAGTAATTGTTAAATTCTAACACTCTTCTGGTAAAAGCAATGCCTACCACTTAATAGGAGAGTGGTAACTTCTAGTATTCGGCATTTAACTACTAATCCATGCAACATCTCTCACATTTGATTCGTAGAAAAAGGTTTCCTGGGATTGAAAAGTCAGGACTCTTTCTTTTAATTCACCTTATGCTATGCAGGTTGTTAAAAGGATAGAAATCAAACAACTTAGAAATCAAACCTCTAGAGCGAACAGGTACATGGGAAAATGCATAATGTTTCTGATAAACCACAGCTCTAAGCCTCAACCAGGTAGCAACGGAATAAACCACAGGCTTTCGCCACAGTAATATTAGACAGCAAGAAGAGAATGAAATATCAACATGCGAAAGACACAGTATAAGTTGTTTTTGTATTCCACTTTTGTTCACCTCAAACAAGCATTGAGGCAAGGACGAGAAACATGAAAACACGAAATAAGAAGCACTTTTTAAATACATAACCAGAAACAAACTATCGAAGCTTGCATTACCATAAGAAGTTAAAAAGTAAAAGAAAATCTGTTTAGATAGGAAAAGGACAAAAAAACAAACAAAAAAGGATGTATAAAAAGCTAAGTACAACTTATCTTTTTCTCTTCTCAAATACAGAACCTACTTCCGAGCTCTAAGTACACCTTCCAAACGATTCTATTGCCATCCAAAATGTTGTCAACTTGACTCCATTATCAACAAAAAAATGTATCACTATTGAGCTGACAAATTTCAGGCAAGCGGCAAAGCAAAATACCGAGAACCCCTCTAAGAACATTCAATTCCCCAAAGATTTAAGCCACTCTCCTGGGATCACGGGCTGCTGCAACATGATCCTGTATCAGTGCACACAGATTAATATTAGGCGTTTATCAAGGTATATGGTATAATCAAGCAACTTCTCCCAATAGAAGCCAACACATTTTGAAATTAATGGACTTTTTACAACATCCAAACATAAATGCACATAATCTTAAGCTCACCGATATAAAATCAAATGCCTTAGTGTCCTCTTTCTTTGTGTTACTCATCATGGAGGTGGGACTTTGATTAGGAAAGTTTGACTGGAAAATATCTGGCAAGGTTGAAGAATATACACCTCCGTTAATGCCAGCAGCTTGACTAGCACTAACATTTTGTGCAGTCAAGTTATTTAGATGCTGGAAGTTGGACATTGTAGCAAGAAGTTGTTGTTGAGTTAGAAGACTTGCACCATAATTTAATTGCTGAGAAAGAAACGCTGGATTCAACATGTCTGGTGGCAAGTTGTACGGCATACTCCCGGGCAGTAACATTGAACTTGCATTCATACCAATCATCTGAGGACCAAGCACACTACTCAAATGATCATTAGAGACCGGTTGTCTGGGTGGAGTACTGGAATCCGAGAACAAACTTTCTGATAGGACGCCAGAGGATGCTTCTTGCTTCTTGTTCTTAGAAATATTCTCATTTATGAACATACCATCCATTAAATCGTTAATTTTGGTTTTGTTGTTGTCCTGATTTTGTGAAGGTTCAGGATTTGACCCAAATATATCAGAAAGCTCCGGTCCCTTGCCATTTGCTGATATATGATTCTCATCACTAACTGCCTTGTCACCTACAGTCATACCAGAAAACAAATCATCTACTTGTCCTCTACCCTCACCGGTATGAAATGAGACATCTGCAAAGGGATCATCATCATTTTTCTGTTCAATGCTGCTCAAATCAGCGCCAAAACTATCTCCAAGTAAATCATCGAGAAAAGGCATAGCCGGTCTCATCTGATCTGCTATCTTTTGATTGCTTGAATCTTTTGAGGATTCATCTGCTCCAAAGAAATCAGTAGAATCTCCTGTATCAATTAAGTCAGGCATCTGGACATTAACGGTATCAGCCTTTACTGGTTTTTCTGAATAACCCACCACACCAGCAGCCTGTTCTCCACCCAAGAGGCTTAATACCTGTTGATCAGAGGCCAAGTATCCATGTCAGTTAGAAAGCAGACATTTGAATTCAAACAATATGGTACTTAACTCACAAACAATAAGACAACACAAATACCTTGCTAGCCTTTTCCCTGAGAGAGCTTTGGGGAGATTCAGAGCACCGAACCAGGTCATCTCTGTTTTCACTAAAATATGAACCCATAACGTAAAAATGTTCATCATCCTTCTTCCTCAGAATTGCCTCCAGCACACAGAGTGCTTTCATGCGTACCTGATCGACAATCACAAAGGAACTTCATCTTTTTCAATACTTTCTATCAGAACACAGAGTACTACAGTTTTAAGTCTGTAATAACATGCAATCACATCCAAAAAAACAAAAGAAAACAGATAGCCAGTATACAAGAAGCAGACATAATGAATCACGTTGTTGACTGGACGTTTACTGGGATATTAAATATCATCTGAAATTAGGTAGCAAAAGGATCATGCCTGCCACAGTGGAGATTGAAGCTTGGATTCCAGGGCATGACTTAAAGCCAATGGATCCAATTTTGCAGCCTCCACCAAAAGAACTTGGATTGCATCTCGAGTGGGTTGTATACGTACACCACCGGATGTTACAACGGTCTCCAACAACCTCTCTTCACGAGTCTTACTATCACCCAAACCTGAACTGGACTCCCCATTTTTTGCTTCCGTATCCAGCATTCTGGAACTCTGGCCCCAAGGACCACCAGCTACACCTTTAGAAGCTCCAAAACTTCCTTGGTTGTCATTAGGCAACCGAACCGGTTCATATCTATCTGAATAATCAGATTCTATAGTCAATGATCTGTGAAGATTTGGGCTTTTGTAGTTTCCGTTGTCATTCTTCCTCTGTGAATTACCTTGTGTAAGACTACTAAGTCCCTGTTTGAAAGATGCACTCCCAAGACCAACTACCTCACTAAGAAAAGATCTCTTATCTTCTGTAGGAATGTCAAAATTCGTATTCCCAAATCCTTGTATTCTTCTGTTAAGATCATCTGCCGGTGCTGGCTTGTTCTCCTCTGAAAAAATAGCAGAGATTGTCTCATGAGCTGTTTCCCGCACAGCCTTATTAAGAGCATCCCCCTTCAAAGGGTCCGGCTGCCCTTTGTAATGAAACAATTGACGTACCGCCACAGAATGTCTTTGCATTTCCCTCCTGAACTCCACTCCAGACTTCCCCACAGCATATTTTATCAATCTCAGAGCCTGCACATATTTCAATAGCAGTAAACATCAGCACTCTGAATAATCATAACTCAAGAATTAAACTCACCATTATTGCAATTTTGTACCAGCCCCAAATTCTCAAACAAATAATAACCAAATTTTCACTCTTCATCAAACTCCATAGTTTACACATCAAACAACACTCGAAAGAAATAAACTTCAAGGGCTATCACTCCCAAATTACTAGATCGGCCCAATAGCCCCTTGGATTTATCAAAGCAAAAAAGCGACATGCAATTACAAATTCCAACAAAATGAAAACCAAACCTAACCTTCTGTTTAACAACGGGGCTCTTGTGATCGAGACGTTTCAATATAAACTCAGACATCTCCTTCACAATACTAGCATGAGATGATCTCAAAAGCTCGCAAATTTCTTCCAGTTTGTAAACAGGAGCGACCTTATCTTCATCGGAGGTCGCAGCATCGATCATCCTCGATCTCCAGTACGACTCCACGGCTCTCCTGCTTGAATCCATCTTTGTCCCAGTTAACACAACACAATTGCCCTCAAAAACCCTAAAGAATTTCTGAAATCAAAATCCAGATTCCACAGAGATCTCTAAGATCGGAGATGGAGGATCAGATAACGAATTACGAGGGTTACCGGGACGATGGAGCTATTTTTACGAAACTAAGATGCTTCTTATTGATTTGAGTGATTGATTGATTGTCAAATTGATCAAATTAGGGCTTCTAGAGAGCTAGAGAGAGAGAGAGATTCAGACGAAAAGGAACAAAGGAATGCTGCGTCACCGACGGGTGTGGCTCTGGTTTGTCTATATAAACCTGCGCCGCCTACGCTCACGTTAGCATCTGTCTCTTTTCCTATTTTCTTATTTAATTTCTAAGATAATTATTTGAGACCATGTAATTAAATTAATTAATAAACATGTCCTAACAAAAAAGCATTTTTACACAATTATAAAATAAGATTATTCATGAAAAAAATCAAATGTTATCCTTAATTTCAATTTTCACTTAACATTTTAATTTTACCTTAAATAAACTCTAAATTTGATAAATTTTTAATTTAATAAAATGCATCTTATATGTAATGACACACCATATTGTTTTATAAAAATTATAATTAAATTCATATAAATTTTAATAAAAAATTAAAGTAAATTATTTTTAAATAAAAATTTTATTTTATTATAATTTAAATCCCTCCAAGTGGGATTTTAATTATATCATATAATGTTTTAAATAATGAGAAACAAATAGTTGGAACAACATAGAAAATGGGATACAACAATCATGCACTAGAGATGGCACCAAGTACATCTTCCAATTCATCAACAGTCATCTCATTTCTAAAGAGGAGTTTGAGGTAAGGAAGCACTCTGGGAAGCATAGGCAAGTCAGCTATGTTAACACTCATCATGTCGAAAGCAATACATGTTTTGTGCATGTGATTGTCATCAAACACAGGTATTTTGGGGTATCTTTGGCTGAAGTGAGTGAGGATGATTCTGTATGCACCTGCAGCGTCTCCAACTTCTATGGCTTCTTTTGTGGTGCTGTGGTTTCTGGCTATGGCTTCCTCCACCAAGTCATCTTCAAAAGTTGCCTAAAAATATAATCAATCACTCAATCATAAGCCTGTTTTCAACTGGTAACTTGACATGAATGAATTTCTTTCTTTTTTTTTCCCTGTAAGATTCCGAACTCAGAAAGAGTTGTGTGGTTGAGTTTGTTACTTGCCTCGTGTATAAGAACAGTTGCTCCACGAGAAGCTTCTACCAGTTCTGGACACGGCCTGGTGTCGCCTGAGTATACGAGCTTCCACCCTGGTATCACTTTTCCAACACTGTTGGTTCTCTCTGCTGCTTTCAATACAATACCAAATGCCTGAGGGCAGTGAACGACCGGAAAGCTGATTAAGGCCTCCAAGCCTGCCTCGCCAAGCACTTTCTTCAAGTTCTTTAGAAGTGGAAAAGCCATGCTGTTGTCTGTCGGACTGCCTGGTCTCTTCCAATAGCTCTGCATAATGCTTCCTTTTGTAAACAAAGACGACGGAGTATGTCGACTTCCCGAAGGTGGGCAATTCTCATTCGACTCCGACTCGCCATCATTCTTGAAAGCATCCCATGAGGCTTCTGTAGTGCTCCTACAATCGATGAATTGTGAATCTAAATCCTCAAGTCTTTGATATGCATCTAGAAACCGCTTGAGCTGCCTTGGTCCTACAACAAGTAACGGTTCATGGACAGTGCCTTTCAACAAATCACGTCGAAGAGCAAGTACTCTTGCTAATCCTGTATGGTGATCGGCGTGAATATGAGAAATCCAAATGCATCTTAGGTTTCTCAAAGCCTCATCAGCACCCTTCACTCCATACCTGTCGTCATCTAACATCAATGATACTACATTAAAGAACAAACAAGACCAGTAATCAATCAATCATAAGTTTTTGAATAGTGTCACCTTCTTTTCAGCTGTCCCAGAGTTCCTTCACCACAGTCTAGGAGCAAACCTCCTTTAGAGAAGAGGTTAATATAAACAGAACTAACATTCCTATATTTGGAAGGCTGTGACGAACCAGTCCCCAAGAACACAATCTCAAGGTCATCTCTACGTATGTTTTCTAAACAGCTCAGAAAATTATTCTCCTCTAGCCAAGGCTCTTCAATCATAATTTTACTATCTTCCACAGAAGAGTTTCCTTTTGGTCCTCCAGGACCATGCCAGAATTGGCGAATATGTTGGGCAGCATCTTGAATCCCTGGAATCTCTGCAAGTAACTCATTAATGACTTCTGAGGGAGTCATCAGACTTGGAACATTTGATTTGTCTAATCCAAGATGAACATGAGGTCGCAAAGTGAACTGAAGAACAAGAAGATAAGAAATATTGCTATTACTTGTTGAAATGGAAACTTTAGTCCAAAGTAAAATAAAAACATACAATTTTAAGTCTATAACAGTTTGAAGCTCTTTAATTAAAAAGTCAACAACATCCTAGGTTTAACAAACAAAAAAGTTCATACCTTCAGGAGATTTTCAGCAGCTAAGCTTTCACCGAACTTTTGAACAGGACTCTGATTAATGAAAACAAGATCATGGTCAAGTTGCCTCAGACATTCTAAAAGATAACGAGTCAATAATGACCCGAAAAATCAATTTAAAGATATAAGACAAACCTCGCCAGATAAGATGGAGTTTGGTATTGAGTTAAGTTTCTCCATTGTACAAAAACCTGGGGCTGGAAAAAACTGAGGACACAGGTAATTAAGTCGTGCAGCAATTCGTGCGCTAGATTTCAAGATAGGAATTTCCATGTTCTTCCTGCAAAGCAAACAAGTAACGAAGAGAACCATCAAGGGGACATAGGACCAACTTTCTCTAGAAGAGCAATAGCTAAAAGGTTACTCACATTTCATGCCCAGCCATTATATGTTGTACTGAACCAAATTTTTTCATCCAATTCTGGTAAGCAGTACTGTTTATTACAGAAGTAGGACTTAAATGAATGATACAAGTTACATTCTTAGCATCCTCTTGTGATTTGTCTGTAAGGCGTGTATAATAATTGTTCAGAGAATGCGTGGATAACAATTCCTGTGCATGAAATTCTGTTGGGCAATCAACAAGAAGTACAATGGGACCAGGAATGGAAGGATCCATCACATCACTTGGATGAACCTAGACATCACAACAATCTTGTATATCAGAAAATAGAGTATCAATCTGAGTACAAAAGAAACTTCGGACAACCATAAACACATTTCTCTTTCAATGAATTACAAACGCACCATGATATCCTGGTGATCTGACTTGACCAATTTCCCAGATTGCAATTCACTGTATTTTGGCCCAGGTTTAAGACCAAGAGCCTTAGCTTTCTCTGGGTCAAATCTTCCCATTATTTCAGACAATTCACAAACATATACTACAGACATATCACCAGGTTTTACCACAGACCCTTGTGAACCATTAGCTCGTAATAGTATGGCTGAGATTTTGACAACTTCATTATTTACAAGAACAATGGTGTCTGAAAGATTGCTTGAATCTGGCAGGATAGCAGCATCAGAATCAAAGCTCCTTGTGTGAACCATGGCAGCATGTGGGATGAAGGATTTCATAGCATCAACCAAATACTTCAGATCTGAAGGACCCCATATGTTTACCTTAAGAAAGCAGCAGCTAAACTAATCAATAAGTGACCCCCTTCCTATGCATTTACAGAGCAAATTACCATACAGGGTGCTTGTATAGACATGAATTACTAGGATACTCACTGACATTCCTTCTTCACCCATGCCAGCCAAAGTCAAAAGCAAGCCTATGAAAGGGAACAAGAACTTCGTGATTAATATCGTCAACAACTTCTTGACAACTAAAATCAGTTAATGTCATGCTAATAACTCATTTGATAAAACTTAAGCAAGAGAGTTGAGAAATAGGCAATGTCTGATCTAGAGAAACTCAAACCTGGAATCCCACCAGCAGTTTCTGAGCAAACCCGTGAGAGGAATATGTGATCTATCTGAAAATTTACAAAATCAGTATTGGCATGCAAAACATGAACCTTCTCCGATAAAATCCAAAAAGAATTTCAGTAGAATAACATTTATCACTGAATCTCTAGAATATTTATCAGCATAACCAATTTGTATGTAATTATTTGTAGGTATTACATACTTTTGATAGCTTAATCTTATGTTCTGTGCAGAACCGTTGCAACCCCTGCAAGCAAAGTTCCAAATGTAATCATCAACATAGAGTGGATACAATGTTATTGCCAAGAAAGATACATCAGCTAAGGGCAATTTGTCATTAGAATTTGAACCCAATTCTCTACAACTTAAATGCCAATGAAAGACGAATATATCCTGAAATCAAATATATTTCTTCTTTGTATGCTTCATTCTAAGCATATAACATCTGGCAGAAAACAAATTTCAGTTTATAATAACAGCTTAAGGGTACAAGTTTTTAAAACTCTTCCACAATGTCATTACCTCTCCAGCATTAAAAATAAATCTTTGCTTGTCAAAGAAAAGTAAGACTGAAGGTGACGTATCCTGAGTGTCCATTCCAGTCCCTAAAATCTGAAATGTATCCAAAAAGCCAGCACAATCCGTAATTAGTCAGCCTCTAGAACCTATATAAACGTATGTCCATTCACCAGGAAATAGAAAATGGCTAAAGAAAACAATTTTACACTAATCACGCAGCCAAAACTCAAACTCTATTCCAAATCAAGTTTCAGAATAAAGCCCTTGATAAACCAAAGCTCTAACAAGAAGCAAACACTAAAAAAAAAAAAACCCATGAACAAAACATTCACCATCTCCAACTCCATACTTAATTTAACCTTTCATGCAAAAAGACCAAAGCTTTATCATTTCTAAAAGGAAAAAAACAAAGATAGCCAAGTGAGAACATAAAAGAAAAAAGACAGAAGAAAACAGAAAACTCTGTTCTTCACTTCAACCGTTTAAACCCAAAAAAACCAACAAAATCCAATTTAAAAACAGACTAAATCAGTGACCAAAAAAAGGAGTACCTGTACATAGGAGATGGTATTAGTGGGATTAAGCTTTCGAACTTTGAGCTGGAGATTCTTTCTGGGTTTATCACTATTATCTCTACCTTCAGCCCTTCTCTTATTAAAACGCACCAAAGAATCCTTACCACCATCCTCCATTGGAGGCCCTTTGTCTACTTCTTTGCTCTTTCCAGTATCTTTAGCAGCACTACTGCTTCTGTTCCGATAATTGAAAAAATGGCGCTTGGGCACCGAACGTAGGCGTTTAGGAGAAGAAGAAGAGCGAATGGTGAAGAAAGAATGATACTTTGGTTTAGAGAAAGAGACGGCGAGAGAGGGTTTTAGGGGTGAGAAGAGGAAGCGAAGACATGAGACTTGGGGCATTTGTAGAAGAGAGAAAGGCGGAGCCTGTAGTTTGTAGGGGTTTTAGGAGCAGCCTGCCATCCAGCATGAGACGAGAAAAAGTTGCTATCTTCTTTTTTTTAATAAATAAAAATTATTAATTTTTATTTTAATCTCCAACTTTTTATATAGTTTAATTTATTTAAAATAATTATGTAATTAGTTTTAGTTGATTAATTAAATTTTATAAAACAAAGTAAAATAATTAAATATCTTTTAATTATATTTTAAATTATTTAATGTTATTTTATTTTTAACCATTTTATGATTTTCTAATATGTTAGAATTTTTCGGAATTAAACATGTAAATTTCATACAAATTTTAAAAATTAAAACAATAATATTTTTTAAAAATAAATTAAATGAATATTATTTTTAAAAAGTTAACACTTTAAGTTTTATGCTTTTTGGTTCTAATAATAACATATTAATTTAGATGAATTAAATTAAAGTAAGTACCTGTTTAAATAAGCTTATATCAGTGGAGTTTTTGTTAGTGAAGTTTTTATTAGTTGAGCTTTTTTAATAAGTTATTTGACTGTTTAGTTGTCAATTAAAAAAACAACTTTTTTAAAAGAGCTTCATACAATAGATTATTTGGTAACAGAAAAATAAAAAACACTTGTATTAAATAGATAATGTTTGGATATATTTTTAAATTTTTAAAATAAATTATTATGCATGTATGTATCATTTTAAATTTAATTTATAGTGTTTTAAAGAATTCTAAAATAGATAAATAAATAATTAAATTTATTATTTAATTTTGATTCTATTGGTTAAATAATTGAATTAAAATACGCAATTTATAAAATGTTACGTATATT
>JANVCL010000005.1:3068265-3081526 GCA_026546855.1 Erythroxylum incrassatum | reverse complement strand
ATGAAAGAAACCCTCAGTTGTTTGACAAGACTTACCTGCAAAAAGACAATCTCCTACAGGGAAAAGGTGTTGTTAACAACTGTGCATATAACAACATTCAAATAATTATAACACATACGACCAGCTTACTGCTTCAGGTGAAGTGCTAACATTCGACTTGTTGTCAACAGAATTGAAACAAAGCAATTCACGTCATAGCCTACTTTACTGAAAATCCATCGAGATATATATTTTTTTAAAATCTGAATCTCAAATTTATCAAAAGCAAACTTTATCAAAAAGAAAGCGCCTCTATTCTAGCAAATCGGAAACATTTGAAACCATAAGCATAATAGAAGAACTTACAGAACCAGTGCTAGTAGGCTTGGGCTCTGATTGCTGCGGAGCCATGATAGAAACAACTTTCCTGGAAATTGATTTCTTGCGTTTGGGAACAGGGAATGGCAATGATGGTGAAGTGAAAGCAGACCGACCCAGATCTTTGCATAGAAAAGAGAGTGAGAAGGACGACATACAAGAAAAATAAATAATTTGAGAAAAAAAACTAACAGAATCCAACATAAAAAGAAGAAAAAAAGAAGGGTAGAGAACCAAAAAAGGGTCAAACTCTCAAGTCTAAAGAACAGAAAGATGTGGAAACGCTGGATTCAGAGAAAGTAACCACCTTGGTGATGATAAAATGTGCAGAGTGTGGAACGAAGGTGAAAGAAGACATGATAAAAGATCAAAATAAGAGTCTGCGTTGTTACCTAACATACCAGAACTAGCATTCAAAAATTCCAAAAAAAAAACCTATGAGTTGATCCTGAGAAGATGAGTTTTTGCTGTTTGTTGAAGAAGATGGGTTTTTTTTGTATAAATAGAAAAAAAAAGAAACAAGAAAAGAAACATAACAGTAACTTAACTTTGGATATATACGTGCGTGACGGAAAAATGTCTACGCGGATAAGCTAAAATAATGATTTTTTTAAAAAGTTTTAAATTTAAGCATTTAAAAAAATTATATTTTAGTTTTTAAAAAAAATGTTTCTATTTAAAAAGTGCTTTTAAAATTTACAGCAAAACACTCATTTTTTCTTGAAAATAGCTTTTGCGGTAGACAAAAGTACTTTTTCAGCCTCTAAAAGCTAAACCAAACAGACTCTAAAATTTACCAATCCTAAATTAACTATAGTAAACCTAAGACACTCAAATTTAAACATGTAATTAAAATTGTCTGTTGGCTTAAGAGTTATATTTGTTTTTCAACCTTGCTAAACTAATGATATAAGGTTTAAGCTATATTTAACAGCTAATTTTTATTTTTATAAGGGTAGTCAAGTTGGTAGAGTAGAGGGGTATGAGACTAAAAAGTCTTGTGTTTGATTCCCTCTATCTATGTTTTCTTGATCGAACTTATCGTACAAAGCTTACCTAGTACAAAATACCCAGTTGACGTGATTTGTAAATTATTGTGTCAATATAAAATTTTACTCGGTGCATGTCTAAAAGATAACGGTTGTGACTTATTCCGTTTAAAAAAAAGTTCGCATTTAAGATGAATTATGTTGAAATTGAAATTGAAATCTAAATTAAATTCAATTTATTATTTAATTTTGATTCTATTGGTTAAATAATTGAATTAAAATACGCAATTTATAAAATGTTACGTATATTTGTTGATTTATTTTACACATTAACTAAAAGATAATGATTTTAAATTTCACTATTATAAAAATTTGTAACCAAAAAACAAATTTTTCTGTGAGGAATGGGAAGCAAATAACTTTTTTGAACTTAAATTAATAAATTTATGATAATATAGAATATCAATTAACTTAGTTTTAAAATTAATAAATAAATTTTAATTTAACTGAATTTTAAATTAAACTTAAACCAAAATAAAAACATATGAACTTTAATTTAAATTTTGGATTCTAGAAATTCAGCTCATTTGGAATTTAATAAATTTTTTTATCTAAAATTCGATCAGACTCAGGCTTTTTTGTTAAGTATTTACTTTGAGTTGAGATTAAACTCTTCAAAAAAATTTCAATATTTTTAAAAAATGATTAGAAGTTAAATCGGTAATATAATAAATTTAAAATTTATAAAGTTCAAATGATATTAAATCGATTAAAAATTGAATAAAATTAATATGATTAAAAAAGTTCATTAAAAAATTTAAAATTTAATTGAAAAATGAACGTTAAATGAAAATTATTTAATTTATTTTATTTTATAAAACTGATTAGTTTATAAAAATTAACTGATTAATTAATAAACTAATCAGTTTTTAAAACTAAGAGTTAAAAATTAAAAATAAACTTAAAAATTAGTCGGTTGAATGTTCTATGAAGTTTAATTGGAAAAAGAGATTTTTAAATAAAAATAATTGATTTATTTTGTTTTATAAAAATTAATTGTTTATAAAAATTGATTAATTAATTAATGAATTGATTTTTTAAACAATCAAAATTATTAACATAAATCGAAATAAATAATTAAAAATTATTTATAAAAATAATTAGCCGTTTCAATAACTATACTGACCGACTTAATTCGAATTTTTAGTTGTTAATTTTTACACGTTCACTTGGAACTTTCCGGCTCAGCCTTTATGGCTCATTCATATGAGATAAGATGACTGAGAACCACCACACACACACACTCACACAAAGCTAAACCCCTCACACTCTGTACGTAAATATCCTACACAACTATCTATCTTGTTATGACACTTTTTTGAAGTATCCAAACTTATGGGTACTCTCCAACTTAACTCCTATGTTCTTCCTTCTTTCCAACATCCTCGGACCTTCACTCACTCTATCTATACCAACAAGACGACCCTTAAATCCCTGACCCATGTCAGCTTCTCTCGACACACGACCAAAGCCTTAAGCACTGTCCCCGAGAGTACATCCGACTCCACAGAACCAGAAGAACCACCAGCAGTGCATATTGCGTTTGTTCATGTTAAGTTAGTTAGTTGTACTTAGTTACATAAGTTTAATGTAATGTTGTTTCCTGGAACTTACTTAGAATTGGTTTATGTTGGTGTTTGGTTTATAGTCTGTGTTATTACCAGATGGCACTCCTGATTTGCATTTTCGAAAGGCTTGTGGAGGCCAGAAACTTAGAGATATAATGTTGGATACAAACGTTGAGCTTTATGGACCTTATGTAAGTTAAGTTTCATTATTTTAGAAGTAATTTTTGTGGTTGAAGAAGCTTTTTTTTTTAAAAGTAAAATACGTTGGGCCGGGATGATATTTGGGCTTGATTTCGGCCTTAGGCTTGATCGGGCCTGGCCCGTCCATTTTTATCCCTAAAAAGATGTGATTTGGAGATTAATCTTCATTTTTGCAGGGTAGAGCATTGTGTAACTGTGCTGGAGGAGGAACTTGTGGGACTTGCATGGTTGAGGTAACTTTCAATTGAAACTAATCTTGATTAGGAAGTGGGTTTAAGTAGGGTAGTAATTTAGGTTGGAGTCGAATTAATCAAATATAAAGTTAATGAACTAAGACTGTTATATTTAATTTTGAATTCAGAATCCAGTATGCAATCTCGATTAAATATTATGATAAATTAATCGACTCCGAGCTTACATGATATGAAATTAACATCTTAAACTAAATTTAATTGAGGTAGAATTTATGATTAATATTAAATTATTAGTCCAAATATTTTATCTAAGCAAGTTTAAACTAATGGAAATTGATCCATTACTACTATTTATAAATTGACATGATTAAGTTCATGGTTTATCCAAAATTAAATAGGTTCTCGAGGGGAAGCACCTACTTAATCCTCGTACGGAAAATGAGAAGGAGAAATTGAAGAAGGTATTTTTTAATTAATTAGTTAATTTATTTTCACTATTAGTGTAATAATTTCCAATAATAAATAAAAATTTACTTTCCTTTTCGTGGTTTATTTTTATTTAGTTATATCACTATAATCTCAAGGAATAACTTTACTATCAAGTAAAGGTAAGATTACGTATTATAGGACATTCTTAGATCTTGCGTGTTAACGGATTTCTTACCGGACATTGTTGCTGTACTATAATCTCAATTTGTTAATATTTTTATTTTTTTTGCTACTATAGCATTTTAAATTAGGACAATAAAATAATTAACATGTGTTTGTAATTCTTTTTTTAGAAACCAAAAAATTGGAGACTTGCTTGCCAAACCACAGTTGGAACTCCTGAATCCAAAGGACTGGTACCTATTATTAGTTAATTATTTTTCTTGTTATAATTCATTTTATAAATTTATTTCATATATATTTATATAATATAATATAATAAATTTTGGGTTTTATATTTTGTCAATTTGATGCAGCTTGTCATACAGCAGCTTCCTGAGTGGAAAGTGCATGAATGGAAATACAAGAAAGTGCCACCTTCTGAATTTTTTAACTTTTAAGATAAATATTTTTTTTGTCTTAGTCCTCTTAATATTTATAATAAAAATTTAAATATTAATATACGAACAATTCTTTTGTATTATATTCATCATAATATTATTTAATGGATTGAAGCTTTTTTTCAGTAATAAAATAAAAAGTTCAAGAACTTTTAATTTACTTATTGTTGTTCGTTTGGAATTTTTTTCTTCCCTTTTTTGCTTGTGTTAATTTCGATGATTAAAAAATCTAATTGATTCAAGCGATTTAACGAACTGTTTAAATTTTTTCTCTCCAATTTTTAATTTTTTTGTTTGGTTTATTTTAATAACTCTTGTTGTTAAAAATCGGTCAATTTATTAATTAATCGGTTAATTTTTAAAAATTAATAAGTTGTTATAAATTAAAATAAGTAAATAAATTTTTATTTAACATTTTTTAATTAAACTAATTCTTCAATAGATAAGAATGATATTTTTCAATGATAATTCAAATTTTTTAATTTTTTAAATCTGTATCTAGTTTTACGAGGATCTAATTTCAGTTGAACCTTTTAAACCTTAAACTCTTATTATACAGGTTTTTAAACATTGGACTTAATCTTACTAAACACTTAAAGTTATCTAATTTTGATTAATTGTTTACAAGCTATGGCCCTGAAAGAAACTTGACGATGATACATTATGTTCTAAGAGCTACATTATTGGATAATACCAAACCCTAAAAACCACTATGAGAACCTCTTTCACATAATAAATCAAACATCTCATCCCATCCCATCCCATCACATCCATTGACCTTACAACATTAAAGGACAAGATCAAATTCAAGAACAAGAAATTCACAAAGGAAAAAAAAAGAAAGAAGAGCATAATCTGCTTACTTCCTTTAAAAAAAAAAAAAGGGACTACAAACAAGGACAAGAATGTTGGAACTTGGACCTCAAAAAACAAGTGGATTTTAGTACTCACTAGACAATGGAGAATGGTCATGATGAATATACAAGTTTGCATAGACAAGACCAGCTAGACCTCCACCAATAAGAGGACCAACCCAGTAGATCCAGTTGTCATGGAAGTCACCACTTGCCACAGCAGGTCCAAATGATCGAGCAGGGTTCATGGATCCACCTGAGAATGGTCCTGCTGCTAATATATTGGCACCAACTATGAAACCAATGGCTATTGGAGCTATAGTTCCTAGAGAACCCTTCTTGGGGTCGGCTGCTGTTGCATAGACAGTGTAAACCAATGCAAAGGTGGTCACAATCTCCATAACAACTCCTTCAAATGCTCCAACACCAGATGCCAAACTGTGGGTTGGAGTTGTCTGCAACGTTAAGAAATCAGTAAGTTCTTATGCAATACAAAGAAACTGAGGAATCTGTCTATGAACTGAGTCTGTTTTGGCTTACCAAGCCTCCGGTGACGAACTTGAGAAGGAAGCATGCAACAATGGAGCCAAGAAGCTGAGCTATCCAGTAGAAGATGCCTGTGAGGACTGTGATTTGTCCACCAAGAGCTAAGCCAAATGTAACAGCAGGGTTGACATGGCCACCAGAGATGTTGGCACCGACTGATACTGCAACAAAAAGAGCAAATCCATGGCAGATGGCTATAGCTACTAGACCAGCTGGATCAAGAGCTGCATTTGATGTCAACTTATCTGCACAATTAAACGAGGAAAACCAAAGTCAGAATCTAGAAAGAACATGTGTGTGTTATGGAGATCGAAACCTATGGATCATTCTCTGCGTTGCCACGCATGATCTAAGTGATAACTACATGATCATGCTAAACTCACAAAGGATCTACTTCGAGCAAGAGCAAGCTACAGTGTTTAAAGAGAGACATTAGATAAAAGGTGATTCATATGTTGGTATAAGAATTTTAAGAAGAGTATCAAAACACAAGAAAAACTATATATGTTAAAGAGAAGGACTAACTGTAAGCAATGGCAGAACCAACACCAGCAAAAACAAAGATCAAAGTTGAGATAAACTCAGCAAGATATGCTTTTAAAGATCCTAAACTAAAGGAATCATCAAAGCGACCAAAGGCGATTCTGGCCATTGTTTGAGAGCAGATAGGTAGGTCAAGTGATGGAAGTGTTGAAGATAGAGGATAAAGAGATAAGGATACAGAAAAGTTTAGATAAGAAAAGCCTGTATTAGGGTCATATATATATACTGCTACTGCTTGAAGTATGGAACAGGATAAACGTGAGAGAGGTGTGGTAGGTATACATGAGATTAGTCTAATTAAATGAAGTCACGATGAGATGAATAGTATAGTATTATGTAGGTTAAGGATAAAGGGAATATTGTATCTTCCATGAATGTCCAAATACGTTATTTCCTGCTCATAGCTGTCATTACAAATCATTATTGAACATGTCTGGATGCCCATTACTTTACTAGAAATGTCTGGATCCTCATCAATGACTCTTCCATGTGACCAACCCCTGTGCATGTTTGAAAAAGGAGAAGGCGGAGTGGTGGAGGTGGGGCAATGGGGTTGAAGTAATGATAAAGAAAAGGAGGCGACTGAGGCACGGCTGGCTTTATAGCCACAAAATGCACCGACCATGTTCATAAAATGAGCTCAAAAGTTGGAGAATTACATCAGAGTGGATAGGATTGATATGGTTTTTAGTCTTGGACTAGATATAACTATATGTTTATGGACGGCTTAAATGCATTGGAAGGAATCTCTATGACCTCTCTTTGATCATAAAGAAAAGTTTCCACAGAAGAAGATAAAGTTTTTTTCCCCCCTTCTGTTCCATCAACTTTCTCCAATTGTTTTAATGCTAAAGCAGTCATATCTATTGTTATTTTGCCCCTTGACCTATAGTGAAAGGGACTCTGTATATGGACTAGGGGATTCTTTTATCCTGTTCTTGAAAGTGAACGGGTTGGTGAATTCTCCATTGCATATCATAATTCACTGTTGATATTGGGAGTGCGCCTTACTGGAGGTGATGACAGTTTAATCATTGTGTTTTGAAATTGAAAATCCATGAAATGTTTAAACCAAAGAGGGTTTTAGAAACAAGGGATGCATTTATCACATGCTCTGTCTCCATTTGCTTATTAAGGTCTGTTTGAAAATGCTGTCTCAGTTGGTACAAGTCAATGACATGTATATACATACAATTGAAAAAAAAGGGTAATCAAAGGATGGACATCGTATTATGAGCAATAGAAAAGGAGTAATTATCCTTGACTTCAATGGTACTTGAGGTCAGCACCCTGTGTTAAGTAGCTCTGCTTTACAATAACTCATTTCTTTAATGAAACTGAAGAATATCCCACGCCCAAATCAATCATTAAAGTTGTTATACGCCATAATCATCAGACAGAGGATGCTCAATTTATATATTTAAGTTGGATTAAATGTCAAGGACATCTCATCTCTATTTCTTTTATGCTCAGCAAGAAGTGTAACAGTGTAGTCGAAAACTTGGAAGTGGCAGGGAGAAAAAAGCATTATACTAGCTGTTACTAAAAGTTTGCATCACCATCACTCTTCATTGCAATTCAGTTTGTCAGAGGAAAACATTAAAATAAAAGGGTTATGAGTAATCAAAGAGCTAAACAGTCAAACATACTTTTGTACCGGATACATATTTTCCAATTGGGTTCCAGTCAGAGGAATGTTTGTTTGCTAATGGCTCCCAATTTAAATTAATCTACCTGCATACTTCCAGGGAAAAGTATTGAAGCACAACAATGGTAGTATCCATTTTCTTCAAAGACATAAATCTGTGAGAGATGAGCTTCCCGGATAAGATATTCTCCCCAGTCCTCGGTTCCAAACTTCTTAAAAATGCCACGGGCATCAAATGAATCCTGTTTTCTTCTTTGATTCCTGAAAAGTTAGTTTCAGGTAATGTAGTTGGCCAGACAGAACAAAACCATGATCCAAGTAATGCAGACACAAAAAAAAGAGCAAGAAACAACAGCATTAGTACCTTTTCCTGTGCCTCACATTCATTACTGTGGCATGCAACTGCAGTTTAGAAGACAACAAACCACTGCCATTAGCGAATTATGAGACAAAAAGTACCATAGCAATCAATTTAATTTAATGCACGAGGAAGATTTTAGATCCTGTGTCAAAGGCATAAATCCAGAGAACAAACATATGCTTGGCAAACATAAAGTAATGCAGATGACAGAATGTAACAACTAATCAACGAAAGAGAGCAAGATATTTGTAGTTAACATGTAAAAAGCCACATGTCAACAGCATTTCAAGTATAACCGCACAAGATTACAGGTCAAGTAATTGGAAAGTTGATGACTGTACCTTCAACTTATGCTTCGCATCTTTCTCCAAAACAAGGCCAGCCTTAACAAATGCATCAATAATGACTTCTAAGAAAGATAAGGAAATCCAATCAACCCAACCAGAGACAGAACCACTGTGAATATAATGGAACAGGTCAGGAGAAGTTTCCTTGTCCCTGTCCTCTTCCAAGCAAACAGAGAAGTTACTGGTACTACATCTGATGCTTTGGGAAAAGGATACGACAGGCACGCATAAGTCGGTCTTCACTACCAGTTTCTGTCACAGTAGCATAGAGAACTTTTGCTTTGGACAAAGAACCCCTCATGCAATCCTGCACAAAGGCAAATGCAATGTTTGGATACAGGGAAAATGAATTGCATGTAAGTATAAAAAAGTTCCTAAAACTGTACTCCATCTTTCATCCAGCATGTTAACTGTATAGCCTTTCCAGAAAGGAACTCTAAAACAACTGAAAGTATCTGACTGAGAAGTTAGAGAAAGAAACAATTGCTCTTACTTACCAACCCCTTAAGCTGGACAGAAACAGGTCGATTGTCCAAGGCATCCACCACGTCTAATGCAATACTCTGGCATATACACAAGTATAGAACAGCTTACCATCAATTTGTTCTACTATCAAAATACTGTTGGCACTAAAGACTATTACCTTCAGAACCTCGGCAGCTGCATTAACTCGCTCTTTATTCAACAACTTCAGCATTAGTACAGTTAAATGGAACGTTTTGGGTCTACTAAATATGGATTTGTCTATTCCTGTATCTGTAAAGATGAAATAGACTAATGAGACTTGATGCGGGAGAAGGAGGAATCATATGAGGAGAATGATCGATTCAAAACAGAGTGAATTCTCCTCAGTAAATTTGACTACTAGATACGGGCAAGTGCTTCCATACTTCTATATCACACTTATAGCATGTTTAAATATATGGCAGCATCATATATAGCACGGGAAAATAGTGTATAACAAATAATGGAAAAATTAGAGGACACAAATCTGGAGCAGTTTCAGGTGTAAAGTATGAGCTCACAAGAAAGAGTGTTCCACAGTTTCTAGTTGCTAAGTCGATAAGCCTACCAGATAAAGTAAGTGTATTTGCTGCTTTAGGTGAATAGCCAACAAAAGGTATGCTAGATAAATCAACTTTCATGCGTCTTTCATCTTCAACTTTAATTTCTATTGCAACATCATGTGGCTTATTGAGCTCCTGACCCTTACCTCCACTATCTGAAATATCTTCATTAGAATCACCATCCAAGTTCTCATCTGAAGCCACTTTATTTCCCAGAATAGAGTTTTGAAAGTTGGTTAGCTTTTCAACCAATTCAGGATGTATGGCCAATGGAAGAGATATGAAGTGAGAATAATCAAGATTTGGGCTTTTAACTGCCTGCATTTTCACCACAACTAAGAATGATGAGAAAGCCAAACAAAAAACATAATATGAAAAATTAGATCAACAATATACATATAATATCAATGTATGAGGAAAAAGCAATAGGCTTTTTCAAACCACAAGAAATGGACCACCTTTTACTCTCAAATTGCTAGTTAATGCCAAAACTCAGCTTTGTGAAATCATCAATATTGAGCTTCCCACATTAAGGTTTGCCCTTAGACAACAAACCAGCACTACTCTCCCAGTAACATTTTACGCATGTTCATTTCTCACCAATGAACTTTCAGAGGCGTGTGAATACCGTGTTTTACAAAATGACATTGATGGAAACTAACCTCATCTATTATAGCTTGCACTCTTCCTGAAGCTCTGGTCAGACTATCGGTCGAAGTACCTTCAATGGCTGTGAGGAACAACCACAATCAATCATCTTAAAGTTACTAAAATTGAACAATTGAAACTTTGAACATTACATTTAAATCTAGAATGCAATGAAATAATGAACTTTTCTGAATTACAAGAATTAAAAAGTTACCGCAATTTCAGAAAGAAATCAAAAAGACTCACAACTTCAAAGATGACAATTGCATGATAACAATTAAATACAAGAGACACATATCTAAGTTTTGAGATTCCAGAATAAAACAAGAGACACGTATCTAAGTTTTGAGATTCCAGAATACTTACTAATTGATTCCACATTCTGTGTTGATGGAAAAATAATTTTAACCCCCATCTCCTCTTCAATCTTTTTCCATGTAGATTCTCTGGATATTTGAAACATGGAAGTATAACTAAAGACAACTGTGACTTACAATTGAAATCTAAAATAGATACTCATACTTATCAATCTCATACCCTTTTCCTTTGACAAATCGAATTAGAGAAGCATCTACCTACATGTCCATCAGAAAGAAGAGAAAAACATAAATATGACAAATTAAAAATGAAATAACATGTACGGAACAAGAAACTACAAAAGAGAAAAACTAAGAGGATGCGAGGAAAATGACAAACACGAAAAGATATGAAGAATGTGTTCACTGATGCAGCAGACTGTTTAAAGGAAAACACAATTCCATTTGATACCTCAAGGAAACAGTTAAAGTCTGTAAGTATGAAACATCATGAAGTTATAATCTACCAGAATAGTCAACTGTTATTTCCATGACAAAGTAACATCTTGGACAACATATTCTGAAATGTTAACATTTGAACTGCAAGAAGTAAATGGTCACCTCAACTGTAACTGAACACTTATCAGAAGATAATACTGATTTTACTTGCGAAGCACCATGTTGAACATTATCCCCTAGAGCACTAGAATTGACAGAGGCTCCTAGTTCGCTTACGGTTTCAGCAACCTTTATCTCTTGTTCACATTGTGAAATAGAGCTAGTAGATGTGCCACACTGAACTGCTTGAATTTTATCTTCCGACTCAACAGTCGCATCTCTTATCTGCCTCTCTGCACATTTAATTCAATCTGTTCAAAGCCTTCTTGAGAATACAGATGTTTCGAACAAGAAAATTCATTTAGTAAAGCAAAAAGTTTTTTTTTAAAGAAACATTAAAACGGTTCTGAAATGACCACATGCTGAAAAAGATTAAATATAACAACAAAGAATAGTCAAAGTGTAAGGCATGCTGATGTAGGGGAAGTCCTACTAACAAAAATTCAGCAGAAGAACAAAAAGGAAATGATAGGAACAGAGGAATAGAGGTAGGATTTATGCCTAACAAAAGTTTGGCTAATTGATTATTATTAGCAGGTCCTGCATTAGCAATTTTTTTTCCCATAGTAGCATGCACTCACTATTTATGTTTATAAGTCAAACAAGACGTCAGAATGATAACAAGGTTCTTCACCCGTAATGCTAATTAACATGCTACAATTGTTATGGACATATTCCAGAAGTGGAGAATGCTAGTTCAAGAGTAACGATAGTAAACAATTTAATTGACCACCAAAGCAGTTCTAACATTAGAAAGCCTGCTACAAACAAAACAAACCTTCAACTAGAGAAGAGACTGGTCTCCAGAAATGAGAAACTATTTTTGCTTTTTTGTTTCCATCCATGTCCGCAAACAGATCTTCGGCGCCACCCTTCTTTTTGTTAAACCTCAAAGTGTGATACGAGCAATATCTCTGCCATATGATTTATAATAACATAACATACCAAGAGCGGAAAATTATGAACTCAAGCTCAGTTTTAGCATCAAATAAATGGCCAAATCAAGTAGTACCACAAGAAATAACACAAACGCCCATTTGAAGTCTTGGAACCATGGCCCAGAGAAACAAGATTACACTTAAATCTCATGATATCCGCGCACCGAGCTTTAAATTCTTCAAAAATCATTTCATTATCCAAACTTAAACAAATGAAAAGAATAACAAAAGAATTTGGACAGCCAAACTAACAAGAAGGAATTATGTCTACGAGTTTAGTTTCATTTTCGTCTTTTTTTCGCGAGTACGCTTGGAAACCTGGTGGTTAGTGAGTTTAAAAGAACAGCACAATTACAAGAAACGAGCAGAAAATGTAGGGCACTTCTTCGTTTTCCATTTCTGTTAGTGCAACTGATAGAAAATTGATGATTGGTTTCCCCAAATTCTACCAAACTAGTAGATATCTTCAGTACGCTACATCATCACTTGGAGCAAAAGTTCTAAACTTTTTTCCAGCTTACAGTTATTCCTCGTGAACATCAACGACAAAAAATGACCCAAAGGGCTAAAAACCTGAAAGCAATTAAGCGCCTTGGCTTTTGCAGGAGAAGTGATCAATTTCGTCAAATTATCAGCTCTGCAAACATAGCAGGCCACCAAAATCAACAGCAACCTAAATTAACTAACTATTTGACTTAAAAACCTTCTAACATATCCAAAAGTGACAAGAAATTGTTTTTAAAGATGAACTGGCTTATTTTCATACAATTTTTCCGGAGAAACAAACGTTGGAAACTTACCCGAACCCTCCCCTGGAAGCAATCGTGTCTTTACGAAAGTATAAACCCTGCCTTTTATATCTGACATTATAAACATTTTATATGACACAAAAATCCATTCTTTTCGGGTTTGCAGTAAATGGACAAAGGCCCACAAAGACTAGACCAGTTACTAGGGATAACAATGGGTTTTCATCC
>JANVCL010000005.1:3033291-3049005 GCA_026546855.1 Erythroxylum incrassatum | reverse complement strand
AGGCGAACGACTAAATGAGAAGGCTTTCTTGTAATTGCCATTGCAGTAAATGGAATTGAAATCTTAAACATTTTGGTGCTTGAGTTAACAAGTGTAAAATATTTTACTGTACTTGTGGACTTTTTGTTCCCAAACCATTCAACTGTTTTGGTTCAAATCACGCTTAATTGGCCATTACGTATAGGGCTTGTTTAGTTTGTAGCTGCGTTGCTGGTCATTTTTAATTTTCAAGCTCTGCTTTTGCAGCTGCCTATCTGTTCTAGTTGTTACCCGTTTGGTGTATGCTTACAGAATATTTTTTTGGATTTAGGGTACCTTTGTTCCATGCTACCCTTGCTTTGTTTGTTCTCTTACTGATCGACCTTTATGATAATGAAAGTTTTGTATGTTTCATTAGTTTCGGAGTTTGAATCTGAGTTATTGTTCTTATTCTCTTCTCCCCCCATTTAATTATTGTCCTTGGCATAGGCAGATCGAAATATGGAAAAACAGTGGAGTGGACCTCGAAGGATTTAATCAAGGGCTTGGAAGAGTTTGTACCAATATATGAAACTCGACCAATCAAAAACAACATGTATGGAATGGGTTTTGACCATAGCTTTGGGCTTTGGTTCATTGCACGGTGGCTTAAGCCAGATCTTATGATCGAAAGTGGTGCTTTTAAGGGGCATTCCACTTGGGTGCTGCGGCAAGCTATGCCTGACACTCCTATTGTTTCGCTTTCACCTAGGCATCCAGAGAAATATTTGAAGAAGGGACCAGCTTATGTTGATGGAAATTGTACTTACTTTGCTGGAAAGGATTTTGTAGATTTTGGAAGTGTTAACTGGAATGCTGTGGTGAGAAAGCATGGTATCACTGATTTGAGCAGAGTTCTCATATTTTTTGATGATCATCAAAATGAGTTAAAAAGGTCAGTAACCATCTATTTACGCATCTTAGTTTGCTAAGATTTCTGGAAGCCTGTTTTTCTTATTTTGTGGTTCCTTGGGCAGGGTAAAACAGGCACTTGATGCTGGGTTTCAGCATCTGGTTTTTGAGGATAACTATGATACTGGGACTGGAGATCACTACTCTCTGAGGCAGATATGTGACCAGTCTTATATAAGAGGTGCATGATCTACCCCTTCTGTTTTAATGATTTTCCTGGTTTTATAACTCTGTGAGCATTATGAATCTATAATTATTGGTCTTGACATACATTTGAAATGGAAAAAGTTCTCATCCCTGGCCTCGAGGAACTTCCTGTTATTCCTGTGGAGTTAAGTTTTATAAAGCATAGATCAATAAGATTTTTATCCATAACTGGTTAGTGACTTTATGCACATTGAATTTACCATAGCAGTTCTTTTTTCGTTCACCAGATCGGCAAATCATTTTTCTCTTTCTTAATCAAGTGTAGGAGGGGGTCACAGCTGCTTTGTAGACAGTGATGAAGCCAGGATTAGATTGAAAAGAAAGATTTTCTGGGAAAAGGCGGTCCACATAGATGGTTTATGTGGACCAAATGAAGCTTGGTGGGGAGTTAGAGGCTGGATGCGGGATAACTTCAACCACAGTAATAAACCAATCTCTTACGAGGAACATTTTCAGAACAGTCGGTTTGTTGAATCAATCCTTGATGTTTACTGGGAGCTTCCCCCTGCGGCTGGTCCTTCCCTCACTCATCAAACACGATATGACCCCGCCCGTGCTGTTAGTCCTATTGTTGAAGATGGTCGATATGGCTTATTCCAGCGGCTGGGTTTAGGTAGACTTGAGACTTCTGTGTTTAATGGTTATACCCAGATGGTGTATCTTCAAATCTCACAACCAGGATCTTAAAAGCTGTCAAGCACTGATTGACACCGCCAGTTTTAGTTTTGCCCCATACTAAAGCACCAGAGTTAATACCATATACATTTTCGTCATAGTTGTTTAGATTTCACTGTTGCTAATCACTCTCCATTCTTTTTTTCTTTCTTCTTCTTTGTTGTTTTTTAGTTCATCAACTTTCTGACTTAACTCCAAAAAGTTATTATTTTGTTTTATCACGTCTAGTTGCATATTTCCATCATTTCATATCATGCATCCGTTCTCAACCTTACCTCCTGAAATTTGTAATCCTGTGATGAGAATGAAATACTTTTTCAACTCTTGTATATTTGCACAATCGTATAAATGTTCCTGGTTCTGTTACAATCACTCAATAAGCTGTGGCTAAATGCTGATGATAGTTGCAAACAGAGTTTTACTAATCAATGATTACAGGAAAAGTAAATAATCCAATCGTTGAACATTAGATTGACAGGTACAGCTGAGTCATCTGCTTTATGATGGCCAAGTTTTAAAGTTAAGGCACTCATCTTTGCAAGTTTTGACCAAGTTTCCCATCGACCTGAAGTGATTTTTCAGTAGAGTTAATTTGTTCCAAGCGTCAATTCTAATCAAACTACCAGGAAAATACATAGGTTACCGTAACTTCGGGTTTTTGGGAGCTTCCAAGAAATGTCTTGAAGAAAAACTCACTAATAAGCTAGACAGAGAGCCAGGGATTCATAACCAGCAAGCCATACATTTACACAATAATATCACAAACATATGGGTAAATGGAGTCCAACAGACAAAGTGCACTAATACAAACATAGATATTCTGGATATGTCTCCCATGATATCCTGTCTAGTGGAAGTTTTTTACTCAAATGCACGAAATACATCATATTCTTAAGACATTTGGAAATCTATAGCGGTCATGAACAGAGCACTCAATTCAACAACCTTCAACACTTACTGGGAACTTCAGAAAACATCTCTCCTTTGGAGCTTCATGAATTTTATGCTAGTTACGGTTCTTGCATTTCTCCACGGACCTTGGAGCTGCAAATAGTAAGACGATAGACCAAACCATGTTGAAGCCATTTATAAAAATTAAGAACATCAAAGAGGTAGCTAATAAATTTGACATACCAAGACCAATAGCTTCTGAACCTTTCATGATTCTGAGTCTTCTGCACGAGTCAGTAAACATCCTGTAATGGAAGGAAACAATTTCAGTTGTTGTAGCTAATAATAGAAGAACAACTAAGATACATGAGATCAGAAGAATTAGATCGAGAATGAGACATCCTATGAAATTGCTTCAAGTTGCATGTCAGCAGATGCCAAAGCAACTTCTGATGATACAATGGGGAATATTTCATCTTCGAAACCATTCTGGTCAATTATGTTTCTGTCTTCCCGAGTTTCCAACTTGGGGTAGCAATTCCATCAACCTCATACGTCACAGAACAAATCATGGACATTGATTTGATAAAAAAAAAAGAATCTAAAACTCAGGATTTTGAAGCTATAGTTCACAGGAATGGCACTTACTCCCAAGGGACATCTCCAACCAGCATCCAATCACCATCCTTGTCTTCATATGTAAGAACATATTCAGAACTATGGAGAAGATCATTTAGATGGGTCTCATTGAGGCCATCTTTTTCCGGAAGACCATGAGAGCTGCACTGTCCTGAATTAGATTCATTCATGAAACAAAGTCAACAATCTGTTCTCACATATCACAAAACTAAGGTGAATGACAAAAGACAAAACTCATCAAAACAAAAGGTATTTACCCTTTCCTTAGAGGGGGAAAAAAAACTGAGAGGTAACTTTTTCACACATAAACAAGTTGCAGAAACTTTACATGTGCTTGCTAGGATAGAGGAAGAAAGCAAGAGTACCAATGGTAAAGCAGCTGAACATCTTTTCAAGAGCAGAAGAGAGTTCCACATAGTTGCTATAGGTTTTAAGGTCAACCTTCCTCAAGTATGGAGCACCTTCCATGCTCACTTTAACGTAAAGACACCCAAATCCTGACTTTCCTTCAGCATCATCACTGTTCTTTGTCATATTGGAGGCCATGGTATTTTTCCTGAATGATCGAATTGGTGGCCATCCTACTACCTGTGCCCTGTAATAGGAATTTTCAATTAGAAAAAGAAAAGGTCTAAAATTGCTATGTTTCTGTTTTGTCATTACGCAGGCTTGAATGCTTTCAAGAACACCACTAGCTTATTCTGAATTGTAAACCTCACTGGAGAAAATTGTAATCCAAACAGAAAGCTAACTGTTAACAATAAACAATCAACAACAAATGGTTGTGCATAGAAAAACATAAGACACAGCAAAATCTGATCTTGAACTACAAGGGGAGAAAAATAAAAAGTCCTTGTTTCAAGAGAACTATGGCAAGGTCATATACATAGAATAAATGAACATGTGAAAAGGAAAAGAAAAGGAATTTCTTTGGTCTTTAACTCTCCAGTCAGGAAAAAAAATATATATGCTCAATAGGGCTATCTGCAACCATTACCAAATTTGAGGTTCATACTCCCTCTTTCTTTGCATAAACCAAAGCAGACACAAACATACAATACAAGTAAACTGATTTACTCATGACCGGATTATGTTCAAGGATGTAATAGTTTGACCACATTTCAATTGTTTTTGCAGAACTTTGTACGCACTACCGACATTGATCAGGAAGGAAGAGTAAGCTTACTTTGAAGCAGGGGGGTTAGTGTTCTCGTTTCCACTAGACACTTGATTATTCTTCTCCTGAAATGGTTTTGGAGATTGAGCAACAGCACCAACAACCTCCTTCTTGGCAGGAACAGGTAGACAACATTTCTGGGCAGAACCATTTTCACCTCTGGGAGAGAACAAAATAGTACCCAAATCAACTTCAGATCCATTGTTCACAGGAAAAACCCAATTCCCTGAAGACCCGTCAATGGCATCAGAGAAACCTCTCTTAGCCCCAGAAACTAAATTCTTTAGGGGGCTTATGGGACACACTTTAGTGTTGGTGTCAATATCTTTGCCAAAAAGAGACACCCCAGCCCCAGGTTGTGGTTTTCTTCCTGGTGACTGAGAACCAGGCAAGCCAAGCCTTAGCTCAGTTTCTTTCAAGTTCAGGGAAGTATTGCTCTTGTTCTTCTCATCAGTGGAGAGAGTAGAAGCTGAAGAAGAAGAAGATAGCTTATCAGAGATCTCCATTGAAGGGGTCTCTGATAAGCCTATGTAATCATGTTCTTTTGGTCTAGACATCAAAGTTGGCCACAAAATGAAGCAAGTTGGAAATTTTATCACAGAGCAAAGGTTGAGAAGCTTGTAACAAGAAGAAAGTTGGTGTCTTTTAGAGGGGAAAAAAAAAAGCAGAAAGAAGAACAGGCAGTCTGGTTTAACTCTGCAAGAGCTGGTTATTGTTAATGGCTTGATGCAGAAAAGAAGCTTCTTTGGCCTTTCTGTAGCTACACTTTGCTTTTTTCTCCTTTTTATGTATTTTTTTTTTGCTTAAATCTTAAAAAAAAACTATAATCCCCACTTTCTTTCAATGCAAAGCCTTTTGATTTAACCACCTTTTTACAATAAACAAACCACAGAAATGAAAGAAGTTGGTGTGGTTTGTGATTTGAGAAGATGAACTTATCCCAAGTTCATAATTTTACAGTTGTTAAATCAAATGTCTGTTTCAACTTCCAAGAACTAATCCACCTTTTTGATCTAATATAATATTCATCTCAATATACAAAATTTAAGATATATATTGTTTTCTCTTTTTCTTTTATTGTCAAAACCATTTTCTCAATATTTTAATTTAAGCTCTTTTATGATAAGAAATTACTTCGCATATTATCGAGATTCAGTATGAATGTTATTATTATTGTCTCTTAAAAAATTACATGAAATAATCAACATGAGATTTCTTAAGTAAAACGTGTTATCATTATATTTATACCGAGTGTTATTATTGTCGTCTCTTAAAAAATTGCATGAAATAATTAACGTGAGATATCTTAAGTAAAACTTGTAATAGGTCAAATAAAAAACTTCAACCAAATTATGGATATTGTTGTAATTTATTTAAAGTTTTGTAAAAATTATCAAAAAATAATGTAAAAGATAATATTTCTTTTTTATCTCTTTTAAATTACTCAAATTATTTACATCATTAAAAAGTTTTAGAAATTGTTAATCAAATTTATTATATAATGATTACAAATTTGATATAGCTTAATAATTGTTTTGACGTGAATTTTAATAACTATTTATTATTTTAAAAAATCTTTTATTATGAAATTTTAAAAATAATAAAACTATTTCTTAACATAAATAAGCTCTTATCATAAATTCGTATCTTTTATCTAAATATTTACCTACATTTTATTTTTTTATTTATAAACTAATAAGAAAATTTTATATTGTGAATTAAATATTAACATGCATTTTATTGCTTACAACTTGCAAATTTTGCAATACCACAGCCTCATCCGTCAAGTTAAAAATCATGGCTTCGTCTCTCTATTCATTTATTGTTTATTATTAAATTTTTTTATAAAAATTTAACTTAAACTTTAATATTTAATAATATTTTAATATTATTAAAAATTAAAAAAACACAACGTATTCGTCCTGTATAACTTTCAAAATCTTGAACCGTTCAACTTTTTGATTCGATTTACTTTAATAACTCTTTTGTAAAAAAAATTGATCAATTTATTAATTTGTTTGTCAATTTTTGTAAATTAATAAGTTCTTATAAACTAAAATAAATCAATTAATTTTTATTTAACAATCTTTTTAATTAAACTGACACCGACAATCTTTTTTAATCATATTTTAATTTTAAAATTTTATTTAATCTTTAACCGATTTTATAAAAGTATAATATCAATTGAACCTTTTAAATCTTAAACCTTTTATTACTAATTTAATTTTTGATTAAGTTTTAAAGTGATTGATTATATATATATATATATATACTCAATGATAACAGTATTTTGTATGCTCGTAATATATTTTTTAGCTAAAAAAGTCAAATAATAATATAAAACTCATAAAAATACTTTAAAATAGAGTTAAAATTCAAATTTATTATCCCGTAACTTAAAATTCAAGTAAAGCGGTATTTCACAGAATATTCATAATAATATATTTTCTAACTAGAAAAATCTCACCACTTCACTCCATTACAGTATGTTTGAGACAACTTGGTATGATTACAATTGAGTCGAGAAGCCAAAGCTATAAGCTTTTTTACCACATTCTACTGTAACAGTTACAGTATTGTCTTGCCTTTTCCGACCACCGAAATCCACCGACAGTCGAGAGAGGTTCTCTCTCTCCCTCCCGGCAGCCTTTGCACACTCTGTTTCTCACAGTATGGCTATTATTATTACTTTACTATAATTTAACCGACTGAAAACAATTAGTTAAAAAAAAAGGTAAAAAGAGAAGAAGAAGAAGAGAGGAAAATCAGAGACACAGAAGCAGAAAGTGATGGGACGAACACCAAACAGCTGTCTGTCTGTCCTTTTTCACTTGGTCTCAATCTGCCAAAATATCACACGCTCTATGACAAAGCTTCAGATCCTGTGATTCATATTTCTTTTTTTTCTTACTCTATTTCCAAAACTTTTTTTATTTATTTTCAATGTTTAATAATAATAATAATAGTATTTTGATTTACTTTGTCAAAATTTTTATCTAAATTGTTCATATTATATATATAATAATTATTTTAAAATAATTTAATAAGTTCTCGATATAAAAATATCATGAGGTATCTTCAATAATTTAAAATAAAAATATTTTTAAAATGAGTGAAACTATACCATAAATTCACATCCTTTATCCCTAAACAAATTCTCACATATATAAAAACTTGTAAATTAAATATTTTAAATAATTGATTTAATAAATTACGTTTTTTAAATAAGTTATTTTATAAATTAAATAATAGTTATTGAAGAATTAGAATTTAAGATTTTATTAAACAAATCATCATCATGACACTCAATTCGAAGCTCCGCAATAAAGCGAGGTCTAAGAAAATCTGATAGTACGCAGTCTTACCTTTATAATATAGAGAGTTTGTTTCCGATAATCCCACGTGCAGATGTGATAATAAAATAGTAAACAAATAAAATTATTAAATTTATTTAATTACATATGCCAATTTAAATTTTTACTTTGACCAAAATTAAATATTTTTTAAAAAAGTTAAAATTAGATGTTAATATTATATTTTAAATAATTGAATATAAAGTTTTAACCTTATATTTATAGGATTTTTTTTTCCCCTGCTATTGACAGTGGGTTGTCGGGTGACTTTCGGTTTTATAATGTTCGAATCGGTTGGGTTAATTTTGTCGGGAAAGTGAATCTTTCTCTTACCACGCCCGTATCTATCCTAATTATTGTGTGTGTGTGTGTGATCCAAAAGTAGGAAGACAGATCAGCGGCATACGACACCAGGACACCTTTCTACGGCTAAGATTTTTCCACGTCACCCCGTTAGGTCGTTGGGGGACATAACGGCGTCCCGTTTGTTGGAGTTGACGGAAGTAAACCCTCGTGATGATTGGGTCGTCGTTGACTAACACCTGAATGTGGTAAACAGTCAAACAAAGCGGTAAAATTGACCGTTTACCGTTTGTCGCCTAAAGCGGTTTTGACCCAATCAATTATATATATCAAGTTATATCCGCAATTATATTATGAAATTAGGGTTTATATGATACTATTTAATTATTAGATTATAAAATATTGTTTAATTATTAGATACTTCTTTAATTATATTTATTAATTATGTATTTAAAATGAAACATTTTTAAAATTTAACATAACATTCGTTTTAACAATAACAATAACAATCTAGTAAGTAGAAATCTTGCTAGCACATAAGGTCTGGAGAGGTCTAATAATACATAAACTTACCTCTAACTAATAAAAAAGTTATTTTTAGATAACCCATATAAAATAAAATAATCAAAATATACGGTAAATTAAATTTTATGATAATTAAAACTACCATAAAAAGGTAAGGAATAATTTTTCAAAATATAATAATTTGAATAAAATTCAATTCGATGTAATTAATCCTAATATAAATATGTATGGTTTTTTCATTATTCAATTAATAAGTTAACCCAATATTAATCTTTTTGCTGCTAAATTAATTAACCACGTATCTCTAGAAAGGCTGCTTTTTGTGTGCTGTGCTTGATTTTTTGTGAACATATAACATTATAAATGAACAAATTTTCAAGATTTTAATAAGAGCTTTATGATCTTAACTAACACACAAGGTACTGTCTCATCCACCATACAAAAAGTGTAATCTTGGATACCCAATGAAGTTGAGAGGAGATCCTATGTTGAGCATGCTTATAGGAAAACCTAGATTTTTTTAATTAATAAAAACATCTAAATTGACCCATTAGTACCACCTTAATTTTTTTAAAAAAAATAAAAAATTAAGCTGAAAAGCTAACCGATTTAAGGTGTCTACTGTTAAACCGTTCGAATCGGTTTAATTTTTAAAACATTATATATATATATAGTTAAAACGACATAGTTTTAACCTTTAAGTTGATTAGAAATTGAACATTTGATTAAACTAAAATTAGATCGTTGGATTCGATCCCAACTCAACCCAACCGAAAGCTCCTTGCACAATTTGCCATGGAAATATTAGAAGCATATCGTACCCTTGTAGGTCCAACAAAAGTTCTAACTCCAAAAGACGTGTCTCTCATACATATTCCACTCAAATGCTTCTCAAACTTCGTAATCCATTCTTGGTGACCTTTACAGTTATAAAATCTAGGTTTTCTTTAGTTTAGTGTTGTTAAATACCATGATAGGACCTTTAAAAATTACATAATAATTGAAAATATGATTTAATATTGCAAGTCATGATATTAATCAATATTTGTACACAAAATTAAAGCTCTTAATACACTAATTATACATAAATTATGAAAATTAATTAGGAACTAAACAACAAAGTATATGAACCGTGCTTGTTTGAAAGAGAATAGGGTCCCATTTGCTTCCCACGCCAAAAAATATAAAAGACATGCATTGGGTCAAGCACTTTAATTCGTAAGAAACTAAGAATACAACTTGGTCCATAGCTAGGTTTGATAGTTACATTTGGCAAAATAAATATCATCTTTCGTAAGATAAAGACACAACAACAAGATTAACCTTCAATTAATTGTCCTTACATCAAAAGTTAATTAAGACTTTATCATTCGTATTTTTGTATAAATTAATTAAAATTTTTAATTATTTCAAAGAAAATGTTAACATTCGTTATTAGATAAAAATATAAAAATTTAAGGTAAAATTTTAATATCTCGGATCAAACATAATTAATTTCTCCAAATAAAATTTTTTTTATACTCATTATATAATTAATTATGTATTCATTAAGATAAAATTCATAATCAAATGAATAGAATAGTCTCTAATTATTGTCATGTTTGGCAAACAACGAATTGTATTAGCTGTTAGTCGATAGTTGATTATATCAGTTGATTTGATCGGTGGATACCATCAACTATTTATTAAAGATGTTTAGTAAAATTAGTTATTTGGTATTAGCAGTTGATGTGTAAAATGACTTATGAAGGCTTGGTTTAAAAATATATATAAGAGCACGAATATTATATTTCTTAGTATTATGTTGAATATTCTTATAATAATTTAAAATTTAGATATTTAATTTTACAAAAATTAAGTTTATAACTTTAATAAAAAATATAATAATAATAATAATCCATCATTAAATTTTCTATTAATATGAATGATGCAGCAAGCTACATTATATTAGTATTTTTTATATAATATATATGAATTTTGTTATTTAATAAATTAAAAATATCTATAATTATAGCATGACACAGATACAATATAAATCATAATTAAAAAAGTATGAAAAGATGATATAATTGATTTTTTACCCATTAATTTTTGCCCTATCATCCAAAAAGCTCCTCTTATGAAATTTTTACAAATCAACTTATTGGAGTTAAATAAGCTAATCAATAAGTTATTCACCCTACACATCAACAGTTTTTTAAGATGATCAAAAGGTTAACTTTTAGTTCATAAACTAAAAAACAACTGATAAGCTTTTTGCTAAACACTACCTATGCATTAGTTAATAATTTATAATTAACCATCAAACTTATTTTCGTCTTTTAATCAATTATTTATTAAAGTTATTAACATTTTTTTAATACCAATCATGCATGCAACTCACACAATGATAAAAACTCTTATCAATTGGCATACTTCAACTACAAATAAATCAATTTATTAAATTATATTTAGCTATATCGAGTAGTAGTATCATAATCAACGAAGGAATCATAAGCTTAAAGAAGAAAGAATCTACCAAAATCGCCGCTTTCTTTGACTAAGAGCATAGGCGAATCAAGTATTGGTAGGGTCCTAACTCTTATGTGAGAACTTAGGCAAGGTCTTCATCTAATGTAATAATTTACAGATCAAAGCGAGAAAAATAAGAAGAAACATCCTTCACGTTCATGTCTTCATGGAATATAAGCATATATATGATCCCCAAAAACAAAAAGGAAAGCAAGAACAAGAAAGTGCTTAATGCTTTTTGGATAGGGTACGTGCTTAATGTTTATGTTTTGACAAAGACAAATCATATACGTGACAAGAGAGAGTTTTTATTCGTATTCTTTTGAACACATAATAATTTTTAATCATATATTTTGTATCAATTTAATAACGTATATGATAATTAATAACGAATTAAATAAAAATTATATTATTTTATCTTTATTAGCTAGTTAAGAGTAAGGCTGCATATTATTGAATTTTTCATACTTTGTGTCTTAGAAGAATTTCTACTTAATATTGTTGTTGTTGTAATATTTATTAAATATCTTTTTTTAATTCTGTGACTATGTTTAATAATTATTAATAAATTCTAATTTAAATAGGGTTCGATTCTACTTGAGAATCCGATAAATATTCCATTATAAAAATTGAGATTTTTTTAAAATGGATAAAAAATAAAATGATAATGTTTTTTTAATTGAAAAACATACTATTGAAGGTCATGTCAATCTCACTTAAGAAAGTAAATGTTTTCCATAAGTGGAGACCACCGTAGAATAAAGCTCTACAATTCAACTCATTTTCATGGACAATGGGATGAGGGACCATCCTGCCAACCACCATAGCTACAGTGCCAAACTTGATAAGCTAGAGCCATTAAAAGGGGGATTCTAGTTGTTCCTCAATGTCCCATCTCAGAAATTCTCCCCCTTTTTTATTTTTTATATCAAGATATCAACACTTAAGTCTTATGAAAGAATCATAGTAAAAACATATAATATTAAAGATATTATTTGATGTTTAATTATAAAATAGAATATTAAAAATTATATACATATATATATACACACGCGCGCGCACATACTGTTCAATATACCTAATGCACAAGGCTCTTTGTTTTACATAGATTTAGGAAGGATTATAATATATACAACCTTTTTTTGTATTTTTATTAAGAGATTATTTTCGTAAATTAAACTTACGACCTTATTGTCACAAAAAGAAGCTCGCCTTCACGCGCACTAATGTAAGTAAGTCATGAATATCAACGAAGAATCATATAAATATTATATTTTTCGATGTATTTGAATATTTATTATTTATATAAGTGATATTATTTACTTGTTATTTTAATTTTCTTATTCTATAAATTTTAATATTAAATTTGACTATTCTATTTTAAATTGGACCCAACATATCTATAACAATTTTTGTATGTGCCGTGAAAAATAAGAGTGGAACCAATTTTTGTATGAAATTTGAAATTAAAAATAGAAAATTAAAACAAAAAATAAAACCAAAACAGGTAATAAGATATAACTACAATGGTATTTTAAAAAGGTAGTTTAAATATAAATATAAATATTAAAGAGGAACAAAGTAATTTTTTAAATTGAAAATAAAAATAAAAAATATAGGTAAATTCAGACAAACTTAAATGTATAATTATAAGGATAATATGAAAAAAGGGTAGTTTTCACTATGCACTTTTGATACCCTTTTCCTGAATTGGTTCTATCATTGAACAATGTAGACCACTGTAGCTTGTCCCATGGCACATTAGACTAGACTAGACTAGCTTGGAATCCAAGCTAGTGCCATTATTTATTTTTAATTTCATTTGAAACAAAGATGATCTTAAGAATCACCCATTAATGTTTCAATCACTAATTTGATCATGACATTTCAGGATTATCACATTTTTTTTGTTCTTTGTGTGTGTGTGTGTGTGGTCATTTCACATACTACATCAAAAGGCTGCTTATGGGCTAGTCGAGTCTGGGGAGTTGAGGGATATAAGGTTAAAAGGTTATGTGTTCGATTCTTCCTACTTACGCTCTCTTAATTGAACCTGTCGTATATGGTTTACTTAGTACGAAGTATTCGATTAACGTGATTTGTAGACTATTGCGTCAATTCAAAGATTTACTCAATGAGCATTTCAGAAAGTAGTGACTACAAGTTCGTCCGTTTAAAAAAAATACTACATCAAAAGATAATATTAAGTTGACTCAAATTTTAAATAAGTAGCTTCTCTGTGTTTTAAATTTATTTAAATAGTTTTAAAAGATATTATGTTAATTTTTAACATAACATCTTTTTTATATATAAAAAGTCTAATAATTTGAAGAATAAACATTTAAATTTAAATATAATTAAAAAATTAGTCAACTCAAACCTAATTTTTAAACCTACACCTGTAGCTTGAAATAGGGTCACACTCATTACCATCCCAAAATTTGAGGAGCTACTGGTTTTGTTGTCTATGCTATCACTTACTATGTATATACTGTATGGAGGTGTTTATATATGAGATCCACTAGTGTACTATAGTCGCCAATTAAAGCTTTGGAAATACACAATTATGACAATTTCAAATTAGAATGAAATTTTAGATCAAACCCACCTTAATAAAAAAAGTTTAGAACTTGATTATTTCAATTTTTAAAAATTGAAACTTTTGATTTGGATGAAAATTTGAGTATATTTTATACATCGGTTGAAAACTCTTTTCGATAATAAAATAATTAAAATTACTCAATTAAGTGTGTTTTTAAAATCTAAAAACACTTTAAATTTATATTATTTTAAATAATTTTATTGCTTTTTATTTTGATTTGAGAAAAAATTGGAGATACACAAATTCAATTAAAATTTTTAATAAAGTAATAATATAAAAATTATTTAATTTAGTATTTTTTAATGTTATAATCCATTTTCTTAAACCTAATTTTAAATTATTTATAAAATTATTGTTTGAAAGGGACGGAGAGTTTATAATGTAATATAGTGAAATATTGTTTGAAAAAGAGGTTTATAATATAATATAGTAATTAAAATTATTTATCATTTTATATTCTATCTTAAATCTTCAAAATCGGAAGTTTCTCTTTTTTACTGATTATGATAAAATGATATGTAATATGAAATCTTCTTTTTCCATTTCATCTCATTTCATTTCATTATAAATCCTCGTCTCAAACGATATAATAATATTATATTTCATTTCATTTCATTCGTAAACTCCCAATCAAACGTTACCTTAATTTTATGCTTACTTGTTGCAAAAGGTCATAATACAAAACTAATTCCAGGAGGCATCACAAGTCAATATTTTGCTTGTACTGAACTTATGAAGTAGATGAATGAATAAAGACAGAAATTTTTGGCAAGTTCTATGAATGGTGTTGAACTATAGCCTTTTGGCTTCCTAAAATGTCAGCAAAGCTCTAGCCCACACGATTAATGGGACTCCACGTGCTCTTTCGTACCGGGAAGCCATTACTGATGAAGAAAGATTGAATTATTGGTGAGCCCCAGGCTGTAGAAGTGGTGTCTGTCTTGGGTCACTAGCAAGATCTCAGTCAGATCAGTAGGGGTGATAATGGTTGGTAGGTCCTGCTCTTCCATAAGAATTCAATGTTTTGTATCAGTTATCAGAACAGTAAAAATAAAGGGCTATCTTATTCTTAGTTTGAATCTTCTTCCTTTTGATCTATACTAAGAAATTAGGTTCTGATTCTGGGTTGTATCAACTGTTATCAGGAACGTTTAGATATACTCGAGAATAGAGTAGTTCTTCAGGATATGATTATGGTTCCTGACTAATTTGGACATACCATGCGCGGAGTTTTGGAGCATGAATTTAAGATTTCTTAAAGCACACGTTGTTACACTCTGACTGAACATTTCGAGACAAAATGTTCAAAGATAGTGACCGAAACCTAATAGTAAAGCACCGATTACTGATTATTGTCAAATGCAGCCTTTTACTGTGTACTTTCTATTTCCAGAACTAGACCCTAAGAATTGTACGTAGTTTTCACCGTCACAAGTTTACATTGAACCTGCTAAAAGTATCAGAAATATCAAATGATCTCTAATAAGATTCGGCTGGTGAATTTTGTAAGCTTATGATCGTTTCTTGGATAGAATCTAGCAAAACACCATCTTTTTCTTATCATCATATAGTGGATGTTGAGTATTCAGACATATGATCAGATGCATTTTGTTCCGTCCAAATTGCTTGACTAGTATGTATAGATTCTCCAATGCTAAACACATGCGTTTGAGTGGTTATCTTACCTGACTCACCTAGTCACCTTGCATGAAAATTTATATCCTTTTCTTCTTTATTCTTATATAAGTGTTGTTACTTGTAATCACAGTAAATTACGTTAATGTTCTGAGATATTAGGATCACAATTACAGATAAATTTGAGGATGAGATTAGTCCGAAAGGCAGAGCCATATCCATGGATGGATGTTTCAAAAAGTTCCATGAGCATATATCAGAAAACT
>JANVCL010000005.1:3010066-3033170 GCA_026546855.1 Erythroxylum incrassatum | reverse complement strand
CAAGAATTTGAAGATTACCCTTTAAAGTTGTCACTCCAAAGCCTGATCAGAACTCGAGAAGAGTTTGGAATATGCAGTTGGAGGAAATTAAAAAACAAAAGGGGTAGAAAATGGGATCATTCCCAAAGCTACAGTTTGTCTGATCTGATATATTGTCTAATCTCTCTCAACCTGACAATCAATCATCGTCAGAAGATACCATCCAAGGAATGTATGAAGGATTAGTAGTTCACACATGTCTGTTGGAGAAGGTAATGTTATTACTTCGATGATAAGGATGCAAACCTAATCATAACCTGTAGAGAATGGAAGTTATGGTAGGCATGTTCCTGTCAAACTAAACCACAAATCCTGCTTAGTCTGTCAATTCATCATAAATAATGGTATGTATATTCCTCCTAGATATGTTGCAAGTCTTGTAGAATGTTATAATCCAGATTTTACAGGGCTTAATTGCAGGTGGCCCTAGTCAACTAAAACCAGTGCTCATCTAATTAATAAATTGCAGATACATTCTATTGGCAGATTGTGAATTAATTAGAACAGTGACTGATGGATGAAGAGAGTTGAAATATTCTCATCTCTCTGTTACACTTGACAACCTTTCATCAGTTACCAATCATTCTAAGGAAGAATGTGTAGATAAAGCCAACACGAGCTTATTAGAGTAAGTATCGGATCTTCTATTTTAGTTAACCAATTTCTATTATATTTTATTAAATCTCATCTATACGTTTATATGAAGTATGCACAAATATGTAAACTAGGTTAAGTGACACAGAATTGGAGCATCATAACATAAACAAAACAGTGACATAAACCTCTAATTCAAATGTTTAAGTTGCACTTGAGACTTACAAAATTGATTAGTCTTATAGTAAAAAATGTCAAATAAGTAATATTATTAGTTAATTCAATTTCGTAAATTTGTTAAATAATTTATAAATTATTATATAAAATAGTGATGTTAATGTATACTAACAAGGTGATCATAAAGCATGAAAAGGAGGTTTCTATATAATTTTCTTCAATTAATTGCAAATGAAGAATTTCATGTTAATGGTGGGATCTCTTTTATCCAAAAAGTACCAAAATTGATATTGACATGTGAAACTTGTGTATAATATAATTATTAATAAGTGCTTGACAATTTCTAAAATTTTTAGGTAGAAATAAGACTGCCTATTATTGGATCCCTCCAAATCTCGCATATATTATTATTAAGGAGCCTGACAATTCAAAAATTAACCCACTAATGATTTTAAATTTTATGATTTGATCCTTGATCAATTATGATTTATTAGTTAGAAGTAAGACTATATACTACTGAATTTTTTCAGATCCTGCGTATATTATTTTTGCAGAGTCTAACAATTCAGAAATTAACCCACTAATAATTTTAAATTTTATGATTTGATCCTTGATCAATTGTGATTGCTACTTGTGTTGTGCCATGTTATAGGGCTTTGAAAATTTATTTCCAAGTCCATAAAAAATTCAACAATTAAAGAAAGCTGGCAAACTAGGCCCATTGGATATTTAAAAAAAAAAACAAGGCTATTTGAATTCTCAAAAGCATCCATTTTAATAATTTAAAGATAACTTAATAAAATAGTATTTATTGTATTCTAAATAAAGTATAAAAATAATAACAACGCCTATTTAAATATTTTATAAAAATATTAAAATGAAAATTACATTTTCAACTAATATGTAAATAAATTATTTTAAAAAATTAGAAAAATATAATATAATATGATAGTATTAAAAATGATTAATTTAATCTCCTTAATGTAAAAATCACCATTAAGATAATAAGATTCTATAGAAAGGGCAAAATCGTCCTATTGACACAAATGTAAATGTTCTCCCTCTTATCATCACCGTCATTTTGAACTCCAACATATCAGCTGTTCCGATAATGGCCTCCTCGCTCCACTCTACTCTCTACTGCCCCTGCTCCTCCTCCCCAATCTTCTCCACACCCAAAACGAAAACCCTAACCATAAACTGCTCCATTCCAGTACGGTGCGGTCCGCGCTCCAACCGTGGGCCGTTAGTCAAAGGCCGAATCTTGAGCACCGAAGCAATCCTGGCCATCCAATCTCTCAAGCGTGCCGCCTCCTCGTCATCTTCATTGTCATCACCATTGCCTAATCTAACGCGCCTGATCAAATCAGACCTAATCGCGGCCCTACGCGAGCTGCTCCGCCAGAACCACCCGAACCTGGCGCTCCACGTCCTCTCAGCCCTCCGGTCAGACTACCCGGGACAGGTGGACCTGAACCTCTACGCCGACGTCGTTCTCGCGCTCTCGAGGAACGACATGTCGGAGGAGATCGATAGGGTGGTGCAGGGGTTGGAGGGAGTGGAATGGGGGCGGGAAGATAGGGGAGCGCAGAGATTGGTGAGGGCTGTGGTTGAGGCGGGGAGGAGGGAGTCTACGGTCAGGATTTGCGAGATGATGAGGAGGTGTGGGTGTGGGGACACGTGGACGGCTGATGATTATGTTGTAAAGATTTTGAGTAGTGGGTTGAGGAAGATGGGTGAGGGGAAGCTGGCTAATGAGGTTGAGCGAGAGTTTGGTAAACTTGTCAATGTAAAATAGTTTTTAGATATTTATTTTTTATAACATCCCTTGTTATTTTGTAAATTTTAAAACAATTTTATTTTTAATACGTAATAATGTGGGTTATTTGGTAAGCTTATAAAATTGCGTATTATCAAACTTTTCTAAATTTTTCATATCAGTCGGATTTTTATTGAGTTGCGTATTACCGAACTTTTCTAAATTTTACATTTCAGTCGAATTTTTATTGAGTACATAGGTGTAATTGTATTCAAGTTTGTAATTATAATTCATAATAAGAATTTAAAATTATAAAAATTATTTTAAAAATTAAGAAAATATGTCAAATTATACAAATTCAACAAAATTTAAAGGCTAAGAAATAGTTTTCCATCCATAATTATCATCCAACAATAAAAAATAGAAATATTTATTTTACTTGAGGGAAAAAAGAAAAAACAAATGAAGCTGCTTGGGAAATGGGAATGCAATTGTATGTGATTTAGGGCACAAACATCAAGCCAAATACAGAGGAAATAGGCTCTCCCAACCCCATAATTGACATCACCATGTGGTGCTACTTGTAAAATTCTTCAAGACCCCAACTTTTTCTCTCAATCTACCAGAGAAAACCCTAGCAACCCCAATTGGGTCCTTTCATCGTTATCATCTTCATCATCGTAATCATCTACAGAAATGGATGCTACAAGTCTCTCTCCTCCTCTCCCCTCACCACCACAACAAATTCCACCACCGGAAGATGCATGGCTTCGCTCATACCAAAAGTTGTTTCCTCAGTGGCAATCTATGGCTCTATCCCACCAGGTATCTGACCTTTGTGGACATTTAATTTTGCTTCTTTCTTATTTCCCTTTTCCAATTATTCCCCTTCAACTTTCTTTCCAAGTCATGTGAAAAAGTTGGAGCCTTTCTTTGAATTCTTATTAATGCTTCATGCTTGACCTCAATTTACTTCAATTCTTATTAATGCTTCATGCTTGGCCTCAATTTACTTAATTTTGACTTAAATTGATAGTTGGTTCAGGTTAGAAGGGTATCGGAAATGTGGTTACTTCAGATTATTGAAACGCTCTTTTATGTTTTTTCTGTGGTTGACTACCTAATGTTTTTATCGAGTGCTGTTTGATAAGCGGAGTTTTAAAATTATTGATTACTTGAACCAGTTCATCCTCGTTGCTTGTTGTTTGCTTTGAGCAGCTGGCTCTATTTGAATGCCAAAAGGGTTTTCTTTTTTGGATTTGGATTACAGTTTAAGAATTTGGTTATGTGCGTTCTAATTTTGTAGACGAAAGAGTGAAAAGTTTCTTTCTTTAACCCTTTCTATTTCTAATATCTCGACTATAATTGCAGTCAAGTATACCGATTTCCATATCTAGAGTTAATCAATTTGATGCTGCAAGATTGGATATTGAAATGTCCGCAATGTTAAAGGAACAATTGGTTAAAGTCTTCTCTTTAATGAAGGTATATCTGCTTGTTTATACCGTTAGTTTTGTAGCCTATGCACAGATCTGATATATCCCGGGCAACGATTAATCTTTTCATCCAACTTTTTGGGGTTAGCCAGGAATGTTATTTCAATATGAGCCCGAACTTGATGCTTTCCTTGAGTTTCTCATTTGGAGATTCTCTATTTGGGTAGATAAGCCAACTCCAGGGAATTCCCTGATGAATTTGAGGTATAGGGATGAACGTGCGGTGCATCAAAGATCAAAAGGTAAGCACTTCTCGCTGTTTCTCATTGTTCATTTACTTTATGTCTCTGCATTCGGTAAAGTTCAGATTTATTGTTAATACCTATTTTTGGAGGGGAATACACAAGCATTTTTATCACTTCTAGTTGCCCTATTAACTGATGATCACAGACTGTTAAGGTCTTATTATTATTTTCGAGTTGATTAATGTATGTAGGGTGTAGGTTGCTTGAATTATAGGTCTCTGACTTGCCAAAGCTTAACATATATTGCATCAGGTAGAAAAGCTTTCAGGCCATATACTTCCATAAATTTTCTGTTCGTGTTGTTGAGCTGGTATTGGATCTGTAAATGTCTCTGGATCTGTTAATGTTTAAATTTGATAATTGCTTTTCTGGGTTGAATAAAGGATATGTCCTTTTGCATGTGTAGCTTCCTCAATTGCTTGTACTGAAATAGGTTTTTATTTTTATTTTCTAATTGCGCTTCCTTTTTCTTACATGTTGCATTTTCCATGGTGCCATGAATTCTCAAACAGTAAACTTTATTGACTTTTGAATTCAATGGTTTGCTGCTGAGATTCAAAATGTAGACTTATTTGTTCTGTGCACCTGAAGTAAAATTATTCTCTTTTTGGAATGGAAAAAGAGGAACATGCTCAAGGATTGAATATACACTTGAATACTACTTGACCATGGCTCATGTTTCACTGAATAGTTCTAGTTGAGATGCTTGTATACTAGTTTTCTAATATTTCTTCATAAGATCATTACTTATGCTCTATATTTGTCATCAATGTGACTTATACAATCAACTTATATTAATTTCCACTTGTCAATTTTTGTTCCTACAGTTAGAACAGGATTGGAAGGACCTGGCCTTACTGTTGCACAGAAACTATGGTATTGCATTGCCACTGTTGGTGGTCACTACATCTGGGCTCGTTTACAGTCTTTCTCAGCATTTCGTCGATGGGGTGATTCTGAGCAGGTGCTAATGTTGTCACACTTTATGCGTGCATTTTTTAACATTTTCCCCATGAAAAGGATGCTTACTTATTTGTGTATTCTTCAGAGACCATTCGCACGACAGTTGTGGGTTTTGACACAGCACATGGAGGGTCTTTACAAGGCTTCTTCATTTGTCAACCTACTGATATTTCTTTATACAGGAAGGTATATTAGGAGCATGGTTTTCTTGAGTTTACTATTCCACAACTTGTTGTAGTTGAGAGGTGAAATTGTGATTATAAAGTTATCTGGTTGTATTAAGTGAAGACTGTACATGGACTGAAGAAATACTGGCTCCCTAAATTATGAAGCTGCAGTACTTTTTATGTATCAGGTTCATTTGACTTTCATTTCCATATTTTGTGTCATTGAAGGTATAGGAACCTTGTTGAAAGAATACTAAAAGCAAGACTTGTCTATGGAAGTCCAAATATGAACCGTGCTGTTAGCTTTGAGTACATGAATCGACAATTAGTGTGGAATGAATTCTCGGTAATTACATTTCTTTTCCAGCTTTGTTTGATAAATAATGTTATTTGAAGTTCTTTATATTGAGATTCACATGCTATTGCCATGCTGACCGAATCCTTTACATGCGAATGCATACTTTATTTCTGTCTCTTTCACCTACCTGTAAATTTATCTAATTGTTTTTATAATTTTATATTTCCATTTTGTCTTAATTACATCTTAACATTATTGAGAATTCTCTACTGTTCTGTGTGAAGTGACTGAGATTCTATGCCATTCATATGCAATCTGCTCTAACTTGTCTGGAACTCGTGCTGTTGGCTGACATGCAGGAGATGTTATTGTTGCTTCTTCCTCTTCTTAATTCATCATCGTTTAAAAACTTTCTCAACCCATTTTCAAAGGATAAGTCTTCAAGTTCCAAAGTAGAAGATGCTACTTGCCCTATCTGTCAGGCAACTCCAACCATTCCATTTCTAGCTCTGCCTTGTCAACACAGGTACGGAGTTTCTCCTCATCTCCCTTTCCTTTTGAATGCTACTTTGACGAAGAATCTTCTGCTTTGAGGCTTGTCTAGGATGACATTTTAAGAACTCTTTTCTTGCACTCTGAGTAGCTAATCCACTGCCCAACTTGTTTTCTGCTGCTTTCAGAAGTACAGTGATTGGTAAATCTGAAGCTTGAAAGCTAGCCCTTTCCCATCATGCTACTCATAGGTTCTATAAATAAATCGGATGATGGACATATATGAATTTTGGTTCCTATTGAAAGGAGCCCTTTTGCTTTTGCTCATACGTATTTACCGTACTAACTATGAAAATTACAATCTATCTAACTTGGGATTAGGGGAATCATGTAAGTTATATCTTACCGTTCTACTGCAAAATGGCTTTTGGTTATAGTTCGTTATAGTAATAATCCCCTCACATAAAAGACATTTTTTCTGTTCTCAATGGTTTTGCAGGGATCTTTGCTTAAAGTTTGAGTTATCCCTTTTGACAGGTACTGTTACTATTGCCTGAGAACACGATGTGCTGCATCAATATCATTCCGGTGTCCAAGATGCAACGAGCTGGTGGTTGCAATGCAGAGGCAGAGTCGTTTGGCAAATCATACAAATCCTATTCAATGACGAATGATAGCATAAGGAACAACATTTAAGAGTGGTAGTACTACATAAAGAATATAATCAGAAATATTAAATCATTCAAGAATAATTGATTTTCTGTATAAAGCATTTATTCCCCTTGATTTTCTATGGGGAATCATTCTTTGTCATCTTTCAGCTTCTAAGAAATTCTTTTTTCTTAATGCATAAAATTGATCAAGGACTTAGAATTTGTTCTCTCATTTGATTTTCCTTTGCATCATACTGTAGCCACCAACTTTCCCACATTTTGAAGTTTTCTTGTTGCTGGAGCCTACAGGGTATTGAGGTTCTGCAATGTTTCAGTTCATGTAAGGTCAGGATAGGCCCATATCTATGGCAACATCTGTTATAAAGCAGTAAGGATGTGTTAAGTGTGCATATGTTTGTACCTTTTGATGTGCAGAAAGTTGATCTTCATGTCTCCTAATCAGTAATCACCTCGTTTTGAGTTATATCCGTACTTGGCGTGATGCAAGTTTTCACATTCCATATGCTAAATTACAAAACACACGATTGAGGAGCAGGAGAAAACTAGAGATGAAACTCATGTCTTCACCTGAAAATTGGCTTGTTCTTTGCTCTTGATGTTGTTACTTTGTCGGTCTTTTCGAATTAGCTCGGTCTGAAATCAACGAGTCGATCAGGTTTTAGACCAAATTTTGAGAAAAAGCTAAAATGATATCGACTAGAGTCGATTTAAACTTAAATTTGAACCTGATCAAAATTCAAATTAAATTTAATTCGGCTTAATAAGTAAGCCGTAGATAATATCTATATGGTCAAAATCTAATTATCATCATTATGTTAGATTCAACAACATCATTAAGTAGACAGGCATAGATTTGAAAGGGAGATGGGATAAGGAACTAAATGTGTAATTGCAGGCACTATAAAGGTGGTGCTGTAGTGATTGTTCTTGTTGTTTATCTTCTGTCCTATATTTCTACGTTTGGATTCCAGAAAACCATCATTTTCACCCAAAACAGTGGGCCAGCTGATTAATGTTGGAAGCTGTAAGATTTTGTTTAGCATAAGAGAATGTTAGTACTATGTTTTTCACTGTTTGCATCCCCAAGAAGTCATACCTACTACGATCACAAAACAAGGAAACAGTGTATTACATGTTTGCATTATAAATTATTAATTTATTTCACCGATAAAAAGATTAGGTTAAATTTTTTATAAAAAAACTCATATTCTTTAAAACTATCATTTTTATAACTTTTACAATTTAGTATTTTTAATTTTTTAAAATAACAAAACATACATAATACGAATATTACACGTAAAAAATTAAATATTATTAATACGAGAACTCTTTTTCAACTTTTAATTTTGATTTGAACGAATTAAATATAACTTAAATTAATAATTTAAACAAAAATTTAAGAGCGGAGAATGTTTTAAAAGTTAAAAAAAACAAAAAATTTTCAATAATTATAAATATTTAGAATTTTTAAAAAGATTAATTAAATTACAAAAGAATTTCATATCTTAATAAAACTATTAAAGTATTTTCACTTATTCTTATCATAAATTTCATTTCACAAGTTAAACAGTCAATCTATTCGAACCTGTAACCTTCTGATTACAAAAGAATAAAGACACCCTCTCTGTATCGCTCGGGCTAGTTTCTCATAAATATACTATGGTTCAATATAATAACATCTATCTTTGTTGGCAATGGTTTAAAAATTACTTCATAGTTATTAGTAATTTTTTTATTAAATAAGAAATTATTTTATAAAAATAGATTTTTAATCATTTAAAATTATATTATCAAGCCTTTCTACTTGGGAACATGTGCAGCAAACTTAGAACTAGCAGCCTACATAGCCATAACATCAGCACTAAATACAATAAAGGAATATAGTACCTGAAATGGTACTGTGGATATGATTTTATTAGCAAGTTTTTTCCAACAAACCCTTTTTTTATAATTATTATTAGAATACTCAGAATGTGGGGATGGTGCTTAGATTCAGAAATTTTGTTTGTTCATAAGTTGGAATTATTGCACTCAAAAAGTGAGTGAGAGACCCATGAAATGATTAAAATATTAAACAAACTAATGCTGAAAATAAAAAATAAATTGTTTTATTAAATATTAATAATTTACTATTTATGATAGAATATAATTATTAATAATTACTAAAAATTGGAATTTTTTATTTCCTGTATTGTATACCTCTCACTCCCACCATCTTTTTCCTAGCCCCACTTTATAATAAAGCAAAAGCAGAGAATAAGGGGAAAAAAAACTAAGTAAATGAAAGAAAAGGGAAAGAGAAGGAAACATATGCAAAGCTCTCCAACCCCACATCTCCAACAAAGTTTCTTTCTTTCTTTCTCTTCTTGAGAGAGCACAGTCTCAAACTTTCTTCAACCTCATCTGAGAAAGCAAAGCAGGACTCTTAAAGGACTTGTTTGGGTGCATAAACTAGGAATATGAGTGAGTGAAGAGAGAAAGTGAAAGGAAAAGGAAGAAGAAAAAAAAAGTTTCTTTTTTTTGGTTTTGTTCTTTGAGTTGTTTGTTTTTGAAGTTATGAACTGAAGTTTGATGCAGAGAGAGGTTGGTGGTGTTGCTCATCATCAGTAAACAAATGATGGGAGGAAAACCTAGTTGGTGGAGCATGCATCCACCTTCTCAACAACCTTCTGCTTTGTTATCTTCATCTCCATCTTTCTTGCCTCCTCCTCAGTATTTGCTTGGATCTTCTTCACTTCCTTTCAGTTCTTTGCCTGAGAATAACCAAGAACTTCCTCATCAGTCATGGAGTCAACTGCTCATGTAACTCTCCCTCTTAAAAACTTACACATCAGAATTCTTGTATGACATGGTTAAATCACTTACACTATAGACCTTACCGTGATTGGTTTTTCCAGGGGTGGTTTTCCAGGTTATGAAGACAGATTGGCTCTAAGTCAGTTTCAGTCCAAAAAGTTGGAGAACTGGGAAGACCAAACATTGAATCCAAGAGTTACTGTAGTTAGTGATGTAAAACAAGAGGTTTCACAGTATAGAAACTTGTATGGTGTTCATGTAGATGAAGAGTTTCTAGCACCTAATAGCAGACCTGGTTGGTCACCTGCAACTATGCTAGTCTCTTCCCCTAGGTCTTGTGTTACAAGTTTAAGCAACAATATACTTGACTTCTCTTACAACAACAAAGCAGATGGAAAACATCAACATCCAGATCAATCATCTGAGGTAAGAACAGATGATAACCAAAAAAATGAAAAAAAAAGATGATACTTTCCTTTTAAAAAAAAAAAGAATCCATCTTTTCCTGATTTGCATACAAGAATTCTTTTGAATCATGAGTTTTCTTCAACCTATCTAATATCTTCATTTGGGTTTCTATTATCTTCTTCTTTTGGTTTATGTTTTCCATAGTGTGACAGTCCAGCCACTGGTGGAGTTTGTAAGAAAGCTAGGGTTCTTCAGCCATCTTCAAGCCAACCACCTTTGAAGGTAAGTGACATCTTTTCTTTCACATCTCTCTCAAATTATGTGTTGTGACTACTGACTTCCTTGTCTGCGGCTGTGGGAGGTTAATGTCTTTTTTGATTGTTTACTTCTTAGAGCATGTGTGATTCTTCTGCTATGTTCCGTCTATCTATATATAAATATATATATATATAGATAGATAGACGGAACATAGCAGAAGAATATATATTCTTCTTGTATATATATATATATATATATATAATCTTATAACAAAACCTAGTGATATCTATTCATTTCCGTATGTTACTGTACTGAACCAGGTGAGGAAGGAGAAACTTGGTGATAGAATCACAGCCCTTCACCAGCTAGTTTCTCCATTTGGAAAGGTAATAAATACATTGAAACTCACAGATTCACTAAGAAGCAAGCAGTTCATTGTTTTCTGCAATACTGCAGGTTTTTGTTTTTTCTTTCTTTCCCTTTATCCTTGGTCCCTTGGCTCTTCTAACATTTAAAGGAAGAACAAAGTTTAAAAATGATAACTTAACTTGGGGTGTGTTTGATGTGTTTTCCTTTTCTTTTCTTTTTTTCCTTCTTCTTCCTTTTGCAGACTGACACAGCTTCTGTCTTGTTAGAGGCCATTGGGTATATCAGATTCCTACAGGGTCAAATTGAGGTGATGTTTCTTCCACATTTTGAACTCTGCATTCTACTCAGAATCAATCAGTGATAAGAAGCATGCAGTTAAAGTGCTCAATTATTCATGTTTTTTCTAATAATTCTTTGGTTGTGAAAGTTACAAAAATCTTACATATATATATTCTTTTCTTTTTTTCCTTTTCCTCTCAGGCTCTTAGTTCCCCTTACATGGGCACTCCATCATCAAAAATAGGAAACCAACAGTCTGTAAGTACATAAACATGCACAGTTACACACATATATATGTATAAATCCACTTTTCACTTACCAATGCAAGACCAAGATCCTATAATTGTGACTGAAAATATAAATAAAGCAAGAGTAGAGAACTACGTTTGTTAGGTTCTAGGACAAAGGAGACGTGTATGCCCTTGAGACACATACTTTATTGGATCGATCACCCTCCAATCCATAAAAGCAATCTCAGGAAGAGCTTTGTGTACAGAAAGCATCAATTAACTATCATATTATCCATAAAGAGTAGGCAGAGATAGAACAAGGTTTACAGCTTTATGCACCTTTATCTGAAAGAAAGTAGATATAAAACATAATTTGGGACTACTTAAAAGGTTATTTTGGAATCAAAAAGAGAGTTTGGGACGATGAAAATAAAAAGAAAATATTACTTTTATATAAACCTTGTTTTCTTTGTCTGCTTAGCTCTTGCTGAAAACAGAAAAGTACTCCTCTTAATAACAAATTATAAACTTTTTGCAGCATGTCCAAGATAATCCAAAGGACTTGAGGAGTAGAGGGTTGTGCTTGGTTCCTGTGTCTTGTACCCAACATGTTGGAAGTGAAAATGGTGCTGACTACTGGGCTTCAGCCATGGACAGAGAGTTCTGATCAGACAATTAATGTTAAGCTTGGAAATGTCTGTGAATGATATATAACATCATGAGCAGTCAATCTGCTGCAATCCAAGGCTGACTGCTCATGATGCTATAGATTTCAGAGAATTGGAATGAGTGTCCATAAACTGAATCCTTGTACCATCTCTATCCCTAAGATAATCATGTTCTTCCATAATGTATCCTTATTTTAAGGGCCTGATCATGTGTATGCGCGGTTTCATTAGAGTTTATTCATCTAAAAAACAGTTTGTTTAGTTAGAAGGTGACATTCTTTAGTCTTTTATTGCTGGAAGAAGAATGATAAACCCTACTTAATATCTTTCAAATATAAGCATTTGGCTTACATATCGAATTTGCAGTCTTAATTTGTATTGCATCCTCTTCTTTTTAAAAAAATTTCATTATCAAATTAGTGTTAAATTTATAAAAAATAGAAAATTAGTGATAATCAGAAAATATACATACTTGGACTATTTGGTAATGTTTATAATATTAAGATAAACAAAAAATTAGAAATTTTAAGAGTCAAAAAGTAATCTACAAAATTAAATAATTAAATAATTAATTTTTAAGAAATATGAACAACTTAAGAGAAACTTTATTGAAAGAAGATTAGAACATTAAGTTAACCATTAAGTCCTATAACAATACATAACCTCAATCATTAAAATCATCATTTATAGAGTCTCAAAGACTAAATAAGCTAACATAAACTTAAAGAGAACTAATTAGACTCCATTAGAAATGACAAAATAAGGTTGAGATTTATAAATTTTTTAAATAGATCCAACTTCAACTTAATATTAATTTAGACTCGAGCCTACTAAGCGATAATAACCTTTTAAATTTAAGTTAAAAGTCGAGCAACTCAAACTTTAACCATTAGCTTCGTCGTCTGCAAGCTAGTTAGATCTGGACCAAAATATCAACCCTAACCTCTATAATGTCACAAAATATAGAATAAGAATAATATAGCATTGGTACGAAAATGTTTTGAAAGAATAATTCGCACTCCCTAACCTTATGGCTAAAGGGTACATTTGTTTTTTGTTTTTTTCCAGGAACACTCATTATGGCAATACATATTTGTTCCTTGGCCATGTCCTCTGCTGTCAGTAAGAAGACAAGAAAGAAGAGAACAACTATGGAATAAAAAAGGTTAAAAACCATAGTCATGGCAGGCACTCATTGTGTATTTGGTCCACAGCTTCACAGGCTGCTTCCTTTTGTCCATATATAGCACTCGTAATCATGACGTTATATATTGCATCACACTTACTGATAATTAGCACAACCTAAGAGATGAGGGTACTGCAATTTGTAATCCAAAAGGTACATAAGATTCAGTGAAGAAACAGACAGAAGCCACAACGTACAAATATAACACAGTTGTAAAGTGTACCTTAACTCTTACCAGTAAGCTAGAAATACTGATTGTATCGGAATAAAATAGAATATATTATTTAATTTAGCTTATTTTTAAAATTTTTTAATAATGATATAATGCTAATGTTTAGTTTAAAAATATAAATTTAGAATGATAAAAAAATAACTAATAAAAAGATTAAAATATTCATTACTCCTACTAACAATAATAATAATAATAATAATAATAATAATAATTAATAATAATAATAATATTATTATTATTATTAATTTTTTCTTCTTCTTATAATTATCATCATCATTATTATTATTAAAGCTAGGTAATTATGTAGATTCCTTAAGAATATTTTTATCCAACAAGTCTTCATTTTTACTCCTAGCCTTCTTGAAATAGATAAAGATAGGGAGAAGATAAGTTTACTTATTTCCCAAACTCAAGGAATAAGTAAACCATTAGATTATATATTCTGTATGTTTTTTCTAGGAACAACCTATTACTAAGCATAGATTATGAATGAAATGATGATTTTAGTCAACCAAACACTCCATAAGTGTATCTATGGAGTTCTTCGTACATGGGATTTTCCTGTTTTATGATCTTATTTGTGAATTTGTAGAATGATTTTATAGGAATTGTGAATGCCAATTGAGGGAAAGTTATTGTGCACGTGAGATATATTTTTAATTATGATGCAATAAAATTTCATTTTAAAAAAAGATTTTAATATCTTTTAAACTTTTTTGAAAATAAAATATAGATTTTTTATATGTAATATGTTATAATAAAGTCTTAATTTCTTATATGTAATTCTATGAACAACTTGTTAAAAATTATATATGTATTATATATTTTATCTTATTTTAATATAAAAGATGTATACTTTCATTTGTGAACGTAAGTCACATCAATTAATTAAATTACATACCCCGTTTTGCGAGGGTTGGAGGAGGGTCATCGATTTATGCAGGTTTTTTGTAATTTTTACAAAGGTTATTTTTGTGATTTGAACCCCTTATGATCACAAAGGAACAATTTTTATCAGTTGCTCCAAGGCTCCCGCTCTAGGAAATTGCTAGGCAGCGTGGTGTTCTTGTTTTCAGGGTAATACTGATGTTTCATTTTTCTCATCTTTGTCTAATAATTTTGATATTCATGCTAGTTCTTGTTTGATTTTAGTAAATTTTTTTATATAAATTTTTAGAATTTTAGATTGGAAAAGCTATTGAATTTTCTTAAAATACTTTGTTTTATGAGAAAACAAAGAGAAAGTTAAGAGTCATTTATGAGTATTTATAACTTTGACTAAGCTTCTATATTAAGTTGTGTTCAAGCTTTCACAACATATTATCGGATAACATTGATCTCTTGAAACAATTGAGAAGTGTGAAAGGAGAACCTTAGACAAGCTCTTCATTTTTTCCACTCTATTTGTTAATGTAATTGTAGAGAAGTTGTGGAGTAATTCAGACAACCTTTGGTCAGAGGGGGCACGATGATAAAAGAAAACACCCGCAAAGGGGGGGGGGAGGGGTGAATTGTGTGTAAAATTTTTTTGCAATTTCTTTTGATTCGTATAATAAACAGATCCTAGTTAACAAATAAAAACAATAAGAGCCTGTCAGACGATAAAAACTTTTAAATGATAGAAGTTTGTTACGCGATAGGAGTCTTTTGTGGGATAAGACCTTGCTTAAATGAAAGGAGCCTACTGAATGATAACTCTTGTTAAAACAATTTAACTTAAGCATTTCACTATGGCTGTGTTTGGAGGATAGTTGATCAGCCAAAAATTGGCTGATTGACCAAAATCAGTTGTTTGACTAAGTCAAACAGCTGCTAAACTTGTTTGGTAATTGGCTGGTTGGGTTGGCTGATTCAACCCAACCAGCCAAAAATCAATAAGCTGCTAGTACCCAACGATTGGGTTAATTAGCTGATTACCCCAATCCCAAAATACCAAAGTACCCCAGCCGAGCTTCGCCTCTTCACCAAGCATGATCCCAACATCCGCCCCATCATCGCCGACGCAGGAGCACATAGAAGAAACCCAAACCAAGAGAAATGAAACCAAGCTCGCAAACACATGGGGATCTCGTTACCCAAAATCATTTTGCTGGTAGACCTCCTCGTTACACATAGGGATTTGAACAAGTACCATAGGAAAGTAGATCTCCTTTCTCTGGATGAGAAAACTCTGAAGGATACGGCCACCAAGAAAATGGCCTCAAAAACAGAAACAATCTTGAAGATCAAATCAGTTAGCAATATACAACAATTATAAAATTTCAACATTAACCCATTTTCACAGCGGACAGCGGGCAGCAGTGAGATGCAGATCTAAAGGAAGAGGTGACAGCGAGAGCGATGAGACCCAAGTGGGAGAGGCACGACAGTGGGAGCGTGACCCAAATCTAAAGGGAGGCACGATCCAGATCTCATTTCTTACCCGATTTGGACTTTGTCATCGAAATGGCCAACGTGGACGCTGAGGCGGTGAATGCATAACTTCTTATTCATATATTAGTGGATAAATTTAAAATTTAAATATAAGATATTAAAGCCTAACTTGCAACTATTTTATTTTATCCCTAACACAATCATTTTTATTCTCATGTTTTATCCTAAACTCTCTCTTTTCTTTCTTTTTCATTTTCATGTTTATCTTTTTATAATATCATTTAATTATTTAATAGTTGCTTTGTTACCAAAAGAAGTATAATTTTCTTAAATTATTGTATATAAATAAATAGTAATTTAATAAAAAAGATCTCGAATTCAAGGACATTTCACCACAAATTGCCAATGATGTAGATATATGCCACCTTTTAAGGTAATTGAATATGTTCTTCCTCCCCCTTCGGTATGATGATAATGATGATGATGATGATGATGGTGATTATTATTATTATTATTATTATTATTATTATTATTATTATTATTATTATTATTATTATATGTTCTATGTCTTTTATTAGAGTTATAAATTTTTTGTAGAATTTAATATCTAAAATATACAATCTTATAAGAATATTGAATGAAATATTAAGATATATAATATTCATACACTTATAATTTTTTTTAAAGTCATGTCCTCATAAGTCATTTTACACATAAATAGCTAATACTAAACAACTAATTTTACCAAACATCAAATAACAAACAGCTAATGCAATCAGCTGGTCAAATCAGCTAATATAATCAGCTATCAGCTAACAGTTAATGCAATCAGCTGATTGCCAAATAGGGCCTATAGGAATCTGAGTATTAAATTTGACGAGCCTCTTCAAGCTCACAAGTACATATTTTTCAAAGTTCTCCAACCTTTCACACTCGAAGTGTATAACAAGCTTCAAAAAGCTCACAGAAAAATAAAATATAAAATCAAAAGTAAGTTCTCAAATAATAATTTCTCTTTTGATAGAGTAATTTCACTTTCTAAGATACAACAATAATGATATGACTCTCAAGAAGATAAATGATGCTCAAATGTTTCGAAATTCTGCGTATGCTTGTTGCTTCACAAGTGTTGTTACTCTTCTTTAAATAGTCAATTTCTTCAACTAGTCGTTGCTTTATCTTAATTCTAAGTTGACTCTGGATTTTCAATATCATCTCTGCTATAACAAAAATTTTCGGAACTAATTATTCAAAAAGGTAAGATCTTCCTGGATGTTAATAAGGAAAGTTTACTAAGAAGGTTTCTACAAGACAGGAAGTAATTTTTCTATGATTTTATTTCCTTAAAAATATCGTTATCTATATAAGGAAATAAATCCAATTTGAATTTTGAAATATTGTATAGTTATCATCAAAATCGTTAAATATAAACCTTGAGCTAATAATCTCCTCCTTTTTGATGATGACCAGCAATAATAGATATATTTTTCAAATTGAAAGAGATAATAGATGATTTTGAAAGATACCTGTGACTTTTATATATCAGATATAATTAAAAGCAGTTTGTCTCTTAAGAAAGGAACCTATCATTTATATATTACAGATTTTTACAAGTTCAACAACAGAAACAATCACATATATATTTGAGGTAGCATTTAGAAATATGTATTGAGAAATATATCATCATATATGCAGAAATATGCAAAAAATATATCAATCATAAACTCTCCCCCTTTGTCATTATAAAAAATAATAGAGTATAGGGAGGAAGGAATAAATAATAGAGTATAGGGAGGAAGGAACTATGACAAGTTCGAATAAGCCAGGTAGAAAAGAATAGGAACAAAGTTAATGAAGGGATTCAAAGATTTTTCTCAGCAGAATCTGCATGTCAAGAAGCTGATTTTGCGAGGTATCTATTTGTTCTCGCATATGTTCTTAATTGGCTTGAATGTTTTGCAGTTGTTGATAGAGTTTTGCACTATTTTCATCCTGAGGAGGAATAAGAGTTTGTTGGTCTGGAGGAGGATCTAAGTTTTTCTGCTACTCTTTCAGATCTTTTGTCTATCCAGACATTATTGTGCAATTCGTAACCAAATTGATAGGGAATGGAAGGGTGAAACTTAGCTGGTGCCTACCAATTCATATTTGCAAAAGGAACTCTATAATGGTTGAAAATCTTGGTGAGCAACATCTCATAAAGTAGGCAATCGATGGTATTCTTATGATTCCACTTATCCACCATGAACCTCAAGAGCAGGCTGCACCTTTCAACTGAACCACTCCTGGGAAAAATTGAACTAGTTGAAAACGATGAAAGGCATCCTGAAATTAAGTCTAATTGCCTGCTATAGGGTCTCCTGTCATGGGTGTTCTGAGCATAAAGGCAAATGGATTTGACAACTTCGACTAACTCCATATCATCAATGTCCCACTTATGACAGAGAAAATTAGTTCTCCCTATAGGAGCTACTTCCAATATATCTCCTAAAATTTCTTCAGAAATTAAAATTTCACATTTATGCACCCATGAGAGAATGAATAACTTTTCATTAATTTCTTACTTTTTCATGTGTGTGTAGAATATCCTGACTATCTCATCTAATTTCAGAATTTTTTTCCAACCAATGGCAACAAAGTAAGGAGAGATGGGTGTACCTAAGTCATCAATCATCATAGGAGGCAAGATCCACCCAGCAACCACCTTTCTTTTCTTGTATTGTGTCTTATAGCGGACTTTAGCTTCCATTGATTCAAACATTTTTTGTGGTATTGATGTCTTTCCTTGCTTGTGTATAGCTATATTTATTTTCTTTTCCCTTTTTTTCTTTGTGAAATATCTTTTCTTGAGGCAACTCTTTTCTATTAAAAGGGTCCTTAATAATATCTTTAGTTATAGGTGCTTTGCCTTTCTTTATTTTTCCCCTTTTCTTTTTCTAGCTTCTTCTTCCTCTTTCTTTTTAGCATCTGTGGTTTCTTTTTGTTCAGAATTTTTCTCAGTTTGTTTTGCAAGACTTCCTCTGGTCTGTGGTCATCTAATCAACCGAGTAGATTCTTCATTTGAATCGTTTTCATTTGTAATCTAGTGCACTTTAGGCACTTTCTTCTCTTGAGGTTTAGAGGAGAAAGGTTCAGTAATACAAGCTTCATCATGGTTAATAGAAGAAGTTGGGGTTTTCTTTTGTCCTTTTGATTTTGTTCTTGTCATTGTAGAAGAGAGGCCAGAAGAGGAAGCATAATCAGTTGCATATCTTTTGATAGACGCGTACGTAGAGTTATCAGACTGCATGCTCGTTTTTTAAAGAGCTAAAATGACACCATGAATGATTCCCTATTTTTAGGACACATGTTACTTAGAATGTTAACCCGAGAGAAGTCTTCTAAAAAGAAGATGAGCCTTCTAATATAGAAGAAACCTACTAACCTAGGAGGGGGCTTCTAAACTCTAAAGAGCCCACTAAACTGAGAGAGAATTTCTAAGGAATCATAATAAAAGGAGCTTGTTAAACAAAATGAAAACACAAGTAGCAGAGAATATTCATGCAGAAATAATATCAGAGAGTTTGCACATACCAAGCTCTTTTCTTAACATGCAAAATCTATCTTCAGAGAGTGGCTTGGTGTGAATGTCAATTACTTGATTCTCAGTATTAATATGAAAAAGATCAATAGTTCCTTCTAAAACATGATCTCTAAGAAAATGATGTTTGATTTCTATATGCTTAGTTCTAAAATGATGTACAAGATTTTTAGAAAGATTTATAGCACTCGTATTATCACATAATATAGGAATATGAGAAAATTTTAGAGAAAAATCATGTAGTTGATGCTTCTTCTATAAGATTTGAGCATAGTAGTTGACAGTTGCTATGTATTCCACTTCAGTCGTCGAAAGCGTTATACATTTTTGCTTCTTACAGGACTAAGATACTAGACATCCTCCAAGAAATTGATAATGAACACTTATGCCTTTTCGATCGACTTTATGACCGGCATAATTTGCATTACAATAGCCCACTATGTCAAATGAATCAGTTTTTGGATACCATAGTCCAAAATCTATAGTTCCATAGAGATATCGAAAGTTTCTTTTGACTGCTTAAAGATGGCTTTCTTTTCAATTTGATTGAAAGTGTGCATAAATACATACTAAGCATAATGTCTGTGTAGCACCCCACTCTCGCAAGATACGTACCCGACATCCTGAGTGATATCCGAATACGTACTCTATAAGGGTGGCTACTAGAGCAATCACGACACTAACTTAATTATGGCATCATCATTTAATGCATAAATTTCACAATATTTAAAAACCAAATTCCTCATTTCATTTCATAAAAATCGAATATGTATATTGTAACTTTACAAAATCATCCAAATATGGACATTATCAAGACTAATTACAGAACATCCTACATAGATGAGGAATTATATAAAAATTCCTAACTGGATCCTTCAGTCTCAGTTGGCTGACCTTTGAGCCATTTCTTCTATCCAAAAGTACAAGAACTATGCTTCTTGTAGAGTATCTCTGTTACTAATGTCCTCTCTCTGTCCTGAAATGTCAACGTTACAATTTTGGTGAGTTTTGCGAACTTAGTGAGGTAACCATCCTCGATGGTTCACTCAATTCATACAACACATCAACACATATAAACACATAATTCACATCATTTCATTTATCATGTAGCATCACATATCACATTCAAAGCAGTCAAACCGATCATTTAAAACATGCATAACCATTATAAATGCAATGCACATGAGACTCACTTTCATTTATTACTTTGATGTGACCGAGTGCCTATTTACTAGCCCATATCCTTTGTGGATACTGAGCTTGTATCAGATAATGTCCTATATCCCTTAGTGGATATCGGGTACAATAGCGATTGAGCTAGAGGCTCTTATCACATTCTGAGCTTTAAGCTCTTTTTACTGGCGACTCTGGATACAACTTTCTTTATCTTTCATGCATTCATGTAATTGAATGCATCACATGTATGTTCACATTCACATTTATCTTTAGACTTTGGTCTGACATTCAACATATACGTTGAGAATAATTTATTTCATCAAATTCACATACAAAGAACACTTCCAATATGTCATTCATGCATCAAATGCCTCGGACATTCAATGTTCGGAATCAACATAATCAATTTCACAACATAATTCAATACAAAATTTAAAACAAACAATTAATTAAGTGAGACCATCTAGGTTACTCACAGGTTGCTCCAGAAGGCTATTGTCTCGAAGTCCTGGCAACTTTTGAATGTTGTCTCTCAATAAGCTCTTCTATATCATGCAACATACATTTACACATATCACAAATTTGCACAATTATATAAGTACTCATTTATGCGTATATGTATATATGGATTATGTACAATACATGCTCAATGATAATCCCGGGTATATTTCCATTATTCTTATCACTTGACCATTTAAATATCAAAACTTACATAAGCCTAATTTGAACTTAGGTTTACACCTCAATAAAACAAACTGAGACTAAGTTCATAACTCAATTGATCATTTCAGCTTTTTTTCCTTCTAAAAATAGATTTTCAAGTCCATTTTACATGGTCATTAAGACAAGGAAAAATGAAGTATTTAGGCATCACCTTCTTCTAAAAAAATGTTCCCATAAATCTTAAGTTTCTAATGACACCAAGTTCTCACAATTTGGTTCCATATTCTGCAAGTTATACACAAAGTATTTCAGACTGTACTGAAACTACAACAGTACTCTGTACTCAAATTCAAGCCAAAATTTGAAACTCTTAGAGACAGAATTAAAATTTGATTCCTCCATAAAATTTGTAACCATGTCTCTAATTTAATCTAAATAAAAAAGCATTCCATTTGGATATGTATATTAGATATGACCAAAATATAGATGCATGTTTAGTAAAAACAATCCATTTAAGAAATTCTAGCTCACTTCATCATTTTCATCCTAAACTCATCAATCAATCCTTTCATAACGAATTCAGATGGCCATAAATTTTGGTGGAGAAGAAAACAATGTGTAAGGAGTTTGTGTTTCAAATTGCAAGTCATTCGGAGGTCAGTAGAAGAAGTTATGGCCAAAAGAGCGAAGGATGTTCAAAACTGTTATATAACTCTACACTCTCACTATCACGATTATGCTTACGCATGAACGTTCAATTCCAGTTGATTGTTCACTGTCACAGTCGTGCTTTTCTGGATATCTCCTCACTGATCCTCTATGGTTCTTTTCGGTCACAATCGTGCTTTTGCATGATCGTGCGACTCCTCTGAGGCTCCCTCTCTATCATAATCGTGCTTAGACGATGTTGGACCCCGAACCTTTTTGATTAATTGAGGAATTGTTCATGATTATTCATGTATAAAGAAAGAAGAATTCATGAATTTAAAATGAAATGGAAAAGATGGTTTAAGGTACAAGATGGATTATATGCGAAATGTTTGGTGTATAACTTTTAGTATATGGAACCAAATTGATTGATTTTGGCGTCATTGGAAAAATTAAGACAATGAGGAACATTTGTCTAGAAGGAAGTTTTATTAAATTCCTTCAATTTCATGGTTAGAAAAAGGGTATGATTTTTGGAAAGAATTAAGTATGATTTAAAATGAATTTTGAGGTTTAATTGGAGAAATTATTTTATTTTGTGGAATTAATTAGCATGTTAATGGAATTTAATTAACATGTTAATTAGACTAAGACCATATGACATTGATTAATTGAATTAAAAGTGTTAAAGATTAAAACATATGCATGAGGGGTATTTGAGGAAGATCACTTAAGGAGGAAAGAACCAAGGCTTTTCATTAAGGGTAAGATGGACATTGTAGCTTAAATGAGGGTATAAAAGGAGAGAAATAAGAGAGGCTTAGGGAAAAAGAAGGAGGGAACGAAAATGAGAGGGAGGAGGAGAGAGAAAGTGGCGTGGAGAGGAGAAAAGAAGGAGAAAAAGAAGAGTTAGCTAGGGTTTTGATTTTTCATGGATTCAAGAGTGATTTTCGTGTGGCTCAAGAAGGGAAAAACATGGAAGAAGATGAAAGCTTCAAGATGAGCCAAGAAATTTCGAAAATGGTGGAGATCCAAGGTAAGATGATTTTTCCAAGTTTTGGTTTTTAGAGAGTTTTGGGTTAGATCTCTTAAGAAATACATGGGTTTGTGGATTTCAAGATCAATTTCATGATTTGTGTCCTTAGGGTTGTCCAATTTTGGATATCTTTTGATTGGGGATTTTTGATGAATAGTGTTGATGAAATCAAGAGGAGCAAGAGGGGAAGCATGTGGAACAAGTGTACAAGCAAGGATTATAAGGTGGGTTTTATGTTTATAGTTTAAATAATGAGCCATTAAAAATGTTTTAACAAATTCAATCAAAAAGTATTTCA
>JANVCL010000005.1:2990489-3009966 GCA_026546855.1 Erythroxylum incrassatum | reverse complement strand
AAGACACACACTGAGCATAATGTCTAGTCTTGAGCTTGTAAGATATAGTAGTGATCCAATCATTCCTCTATACTTTGTCTCATCCGTAGCTTTGCCTTCTTCATCTTTATCAAGTTTAGTTCTAGTGTACATGGGAGTACCCATCGATTTGACATTTTCAAAATGATATTTCTTAATGAGTTCCTTTGTATTTTTTTCTTGGCTAACGAAGATTTCTTTTTCTGTTTGTCTCATTTGTAATCTGAGAAAGAATGATAATTTTCCCATTATGCTCATTTCAAACTCCCCCTACATTAATATTGAGAATTCTTCACAGAAGGATAGATTAATAGCACCAAATATTATGTCATCAACATATATTTGCACTATAAGTAAATCATTTTCCTTTCTCTTGATAAATAAGATTTTATCGACCTTTCCTCTTTCAAAGTTATTCTCAAGCATAAGTTACTTAACCTCTCATACTATACTCGAGAAGCCTGCTTTAAACTATACAGAGCTTTGGTTAACTTCATCACGTAATCCGGATGGTTTTCATCTTCAAAAACTGGGGGTTGCTTAACAAATACTTCTTCGTTAATGTAACCATATAGGAATGCACTTTTAACATCTGTTTAGAACAACTTGAAGTTTCTATAGCATACAAAGGCAAGGTAAATTGTAATTGATTCCAATCTAGCAACAGTTGCATAAGTTTCTTCAAAATCAATGCCTTTTTGTTGATTGTAATCTTGAGCTACAAGTCTAGCTTTGTTTCTTACCACCTTACCATTTTCATCAAGTTTGTTTCAAAATACCTACCGAGTCTCAATGATTGACTTGTTTTAAGGATGAGGTACTAGATTTCAATTTTTTTTTGTCAAATTGATTCAGTTCGTCTTTCACGACTGAAACCCAATTTTCGTCAATAAGGGTCTCTTCAACAGTCTTTGTTTCTATTTGTGAGATGAGAGCAACAAAGTTGTTCCTGGATGATGATTTTGTTCTTAGACTTTCAGAGGGATCTCCTAGAATATATTGATGTATATCAAAACCTCTCCATTCTCTCGGTATTTTTTGTTGCATAAGCTCCTGCTGAGATAAAGGAGCCTGCTCTATTCTAACTTCAGAGGGGCCTTCTTGATTTTGTAATTCTGAAGGTATTATAGGTGTAGTTTGATTCTCCGATGTATTGTTAGGTACCAATGGATGCTCTTTATCATTTGACTCTGTTGCTATTGTTGAAGGTAGTGCTTTATCAAATACCACATGTATCGATTCTTCCATCTTTTTTGATCTTTTATTATATACTCTGAATCCTTTACTAGCGGTACTGTAGCCCAAAAAGATAGCTTCATCTGATCTCAAATCAAACTTTCCAAGGTTGTCTTTTCCATTGTTTAGAACGAAACACTTGCAGCCAAACGCTCAAAAGTAAGCAACATTTAGTTTTCTTCCTTTCCATAACTTATAGAGGCTCTTTTTCAAAATAGGTCTTATAAGGTACCTGTTGAGTATATAACAAATGGTTGACATGACTTCTGCCCAGTAACCATTAAGTAGGCTACTTTCGCATAACATTGTTCTGGCCATATTTACGAGAGTCCTTTTCTTTCTCTCAACAACTCCATTTTTCTAAGGAGTCTTTGGCCATCAGAAGTTGTGAGTTATATCATTTTTGTTGCAGAAGTCTTCAAATTTTCTGTTATCAAAATCTCCTCCATGATCTCTTCGAATCAATGTAATGCAATACCCTTTTTCAGTCTGAACTTATTTGCAAAACTTCTCAAAAACTTCAAAAGGATCATCTTTATTTGATAACAAATAAACCCATGTAAATCTGAAAAAAATCATCTACTATAACAAAACTATAATGTTTGCCACCAAAATTTTGAGTCCTTGTAGGACCAAATAAATCCATGTGCACGAGTTTAAGTGGCTGGTTAGTAGTTACAATATTTTTATGAGGGAAGTTGCTTCTGATTTGTTTTCCTTTTAAACAAGCTTCACAAACCTAATTGCTCTCAAATTTCAAATTCGACAGTCCTTTTACTAACTCATTTTTGGACAATTTTGATAAAATGTTCATGCTAGCATGTCCAAATTTTCTGTGCCAGATAAGTGAATCCTTTTCTATTGAGACAAAGAATTTGTCACTTTGAGAAGATATATCTTCCAATTAAGCACAATATATGTTTTGATTTCTAGGACCAACGAATGAAATATTATTATTAAGATTGCCAATTATTTTACAATGTGATGCATAGAAAATAACTCTGTAACTTTTATCATATAATTGACTTAAGCTAAGCAAGTTATGTTTCAATTTATCATCAAAAAGAACATTATCAATAGAAGCAGAGTTAGAATCACCGATTTTACCAATTCTAGTGACCTTTGCTTTGTTTTTATTAGCAAAGACAACATTACCTCTATCTTTCCTTTCAATATAGTTGAAATGTGGTATTTCACCTGTCATGTGTCTCGAACAACCGCTATAAACTATTAATTGATTTTCTTTTGTCTTCATTTTAAAGCATATATGCAGAGTGTATTATCTCATTGTTTGGTATCCAAATCTTTCTGGGTCCTTTTACATTAGTAGTTTTACCTTTCGATCTCTAAACATACATTTGAGATTGTTTTTTTATTTTTCGAAAGTAACAAGAGTGACTAATATGACCATGTCTACCATAATAATCGCACATAATTGATGAATAATAGTTGTTATGATTTTTGTTACTTACCAGGTTCCAGCTGTTTTGGTTATAACTACTGTTGGATTTAACAAAGAAGTCTTTGTATGACCTGATATTGTTATTTTCATTATATTCTATTATGGCCTTATTAAAAACACATTTACAACTCCTAAGTAATGCATCAAGATTGTTTCTTCCATTAACAAAATTACCTTTTCGTGATGTGTATGGAACATATAGGGCACCTTATCCATACCTCTATGGCCAACGGCAACTGGAAGCCTATTAACTTAAGCCGTAGAGGCCCCTCCATATCTCACCTAGTTTTTGTCGATGATCTTTTCTTGTTCTCTGAAGCTTCGAGTGATCAAATTTCGATCATTAGTAATATCTTGAATACGTTCTGCGCAGCTTCGGGGATAAGGATTAGCCCCGACAAATCTCGATGCTTCTATTCTCGAAATATCTCTAATTCTGTAGCTTGTAATCTTAGCAAAGAGTTGGAATTCAAGCAAACAGTGGACCTAGGACGTTATCTTAGCGTACCGCTATTGTATGAAAAAGTCAATAAACGTATGTACCAATATCTGATTGATAAAGTCCAACAACGCCTTTCCGGATGGCAAGCCAATCTGCTGTCGTTTGCTGGTTGCATCACCCTGATATAATTTGTCATTTCTGCGCTTCCTATCTATACCATGCAAACGGTTCGACTCCCTCGGAGATTGTGCGATGACCTGGAGAAAATCATGTGTAATTTCTTATGAGGCTCCTCTCCCAGCAATCGAAAGATGCACCTCATTCACTGGGATCAAGTCTGCCAACTTAAAGAAAAGAGTGGGCTTGGGATTCACAACATTAGAGCCACCAATGACGCACTACTTATGCAGCTAGGGTGGGCACTGATTTCTAATCCTACGACGCTATGGGTTAGAATCTTGGTTGATAAGTACCACTTCGACGTTCACAGCATCCCTACCGCTATTACCACCACTGGAGGCTCCATGGTTTGGAAAAGTATCAAAGCTATCTGACGCTACGTGCTAAAGGGCATGAACTGGATGATCTGCGACGGGTCTCAGGCGAGATTCTGGACAGACCCTTGGGTTGTGAATGTGGGCCCCCTTTTACCGCATGCCAATAATCCAATTCCACAATCTGACCTTAAGCTATGGGTTCAACACTTCGTGGACAACATAGGTAATTGGAATTGGAATGCGCTCTAAACCTTGCTCCCCTCCCCTATCTGTCTATCCATTGCGGGAACCTTCTCTCCTAAGCCCTACCTAGGAACTGACAAGCTAATATGGGGCCCCTCGACTACTGAGCGATTTCACACCGCATCGACTTATGCTATAATTATGGAACACTCCACCTATAATTCCAGTAACATTTGGCAGCCCATTTGGCATTAACCTGGTCCCCAACATATTTGTTCCTTCCTTTGGCTTTTTGCTCATGACCGCCTCCTCTCCAACCAAAAATGCGTATAGAAAAACCTTACCACAAACACGGCCTGTTATCACTGTCATACGGAAGAATCCTCGTTACATGTGGTATGTGATTGCCCCAACACGCGTAGCCTATGTTGCTCTTTCCCTCCCCACTCCATATCTCCTGACTTTTTCCACACAAGTACCTTTGACTGGCTTACCCTCAATCTTCAGAACCATGGGTTGGTCTCTGGAATTGAGTGTTCAGTTATCTTTGGTACTGCGTGCTGGTTCCTTTGGTTAAGGAGGAATTCAACGCTTTTCGATACTCAATTCTCCTGACCGAGTTCTCCTATGACCCTCATCCTAAACTACGTTCGTCAGATCCATCAGTCCTCAGTCTGGCACCTTCGTGCCGGTCTTATTCCTCGCCCTCATTACGAACGACTTATTGGGTGGTATCCGCCTACCTCGGGCCGGGTAAAACTGAATATTGATGGTGCTTTTCACAGCGCAAACTCTTCGCCCACAGCTCGTGGTCTTATTCGGGATAGCTTGGGGGATTGGCTTAGAGGCTTTGCACAAAATATCGATCGGTGCTCCCCAATCTTGGCGAAACTCTGGGGAGTCTATTCGGGTTTGGACCTAGCCTGGGCCCTTGGTTTTCGGCAAGTGGTACTCGAGCTGGACTCTCTCATAGTCAAGGACCTGCTGTCTGACGCTTCACACCGGACTACGTCACTCATCACCCTCGTACTAGGCATCCATGAACTACTTACTCGCAATTGGGTCGTTCTCCCACGTCACACGTACAGAGAGGGAAATCGATGCGATGATTGGCTTGCCAACCTTGCTGCTAACCTGGATCTCGGGCTCACCAGTTTTGTTAGTGCACCCTCAGGGTGTGACACTATCCTTCCAGAGGATATGGTGGGGGTTAGCCTCCCTTAGAAGATCATGTAATTTTGTTTCTTTTCCTTGTAGAAAAAAAATTAGCAAGATCTTTTTTAAGAGAAACAATTTTCTTAGCACATTTTTCTTTTTCGAGTTTTAAAGCAGTAACTTTCTCTTCTTCTAATTGTTTTATCTTAGTGGAGTCATTTTCAAGTAATGAGTTTTCTAATTGAATTAATTTTTGTTCCAAGCATTCTTTTTCATAAATTGTTTGTTTATTAACATTTTCAAGAGAAGTGACTTTAGACAACAAAACTTTGTTTTTTGATTCTAATAATTTAATCTTATTCATTAAAGATTCATCATTATTTTTTTACTTCTCAACCTTTTTGAAAAATTACACTGTTAATTTTTTGTACTGATCATATAAGTCATGATATGCATCTCTCAATTCATCAATTTCAATATCAGGGTCAGAATAATATACCTCATCATCTCCTGATTCAGTCATGAAGCAAACATTACTGACTTCCTTAGGCTCTTCTTCGTTAAAGTTATCAAAATCCTCATCTGACCAAGTTGCAGTCATAGCATACTTTTTGGGTTTTCTATTTTCTGTCTTGTCTATTTGAAGAAGAGGACATTCTGGTCTTGCGTGTCCAGGATTCTTGCAGTGATAGCAAATGATTTGATTATTTGTGTATTGCTATTGTCGTTGCTGTCTTTCGATAGGAACTTGTTGTTTCCAGTTTTCTTATTTCCTTCTTTTTTCTTCATAAGCTTCCTTTTGTAAAAGTGGGCATATTTTCTGACCATGAACTTAAATTCATCATCTTCAATTATTTGCAACTCAGTATCATTTTCATCATCATTTGTTGGATTTGATTCGTCAACTGCTTTTATTGTCATTCCTCTTCTGTATGAGAATCCTTCATCTTGCCTAAGCTCGACGTCATGAATCATTAAGTTTCCTCTAAGCTAGTCAAGTAAGATTGTATCGAGATCTTTTGTAGTTTCCATAGCTATTAGTTTAGGTCTCCATTCCTTTGGTAATGATCTTAGAATTTTTGTTACCAACTCGTCATTTGGATGTGTCTTGCCTAAGTTCTTCAAGGCAGTGATGACGTTGATGAAACATCTGAAGAATTCGTCTATTGTTTCTCCTTATTTCATGCAAATAATTTCATATTGATGCACTAAAAGACTTATTCCATGATTCTTTACCTAATCGCTCCTTCAAAAGTAACTTGAAGCTTTGTCCCATGTTTCTTTTGCTGTAGAATAGTAGGATATCTTTTCATACTCTTTTGGAGATAGTGCACAAATCAGATGATGTCTTGCTTTGCCATTTAGCTGTGTATTTCTTCTATCGACATCAATCCACACTTCTACGTTGTTAGTAGCAGGAGGTGTAGTTCCAGCTTTGATAGCTTGCCAGATTTCGATATCCATTGATTGAAGATAGATGGCCATTCTCTCTTTCCAATAGGAGTAGTTATTTCCATTGAAGTAAAGAGGCTTTGAGACGGATTATTCTTCAAGGCTTCTTAGGTTGTTTGCTATGATCTATCATGTGTTATGAAACATAATAAATGTGAAACCTTGCTCTGATACCAAATGATAAAGCAAATACACGCAAGAGGGGGGTGAATTGTGTTTAAAAAAATTTGCAAGTCCTTTCAATTAGTATAATAAACATATTCTAGTTAACAAATAAAATCAGTAGAAGCCTGTTAGATGATAAAGCCTTTTAAACGACATGAACTTGTTAGGCAATAGGAGCATTTTATGGGATAGAACCCTGTTTAAACGAAATGAGCCTACTAAATGATAACTCCTGTTAAAACAATTTAAAAATATAAGGTGCTTGTTAAAACTGAAAGCAACCTCTTGCAAGTTGAAAACAAAAGAAGTCTCTTATAAAATGAAGGAGCATCTTGCTAAAAAGAACACACACACACAATTAATATAATGCGAAAATTTAAAAGTTAAAGAGAGAGACAAGAAGAACGCAATTGATTTATTCCGATCCAACTTACAACTTAAGCTTACGTCTAGTCTCCAAGTATCCAACTAGAGTATTTCATTATAAGAATTTGAGTATTAAATTTGACAAGCCTTTCCAAGCTCACGAGTACATATTTTTCAAGGTTCTCCAATATTCACACTCGAAGTGTATAGCAAGCTTATAAAAGCTCAAAGAAAAATAAAATGTACAATCAAAAGTAAGTTCTCAAATAAATATTGCTCTCTTGATAGAGTAATTTCACTTTCTAAGAGACAATAAGAATGATATCACTCTCAGAAAGATAAATACTGCTCAAATGTTTTGAAATTCTGTATATACTCGTTGCTTCATCAGTGTTGTTGCTCTTCTTTAAATAGCCAATTTCTTCAACTAATTGCTGCTTCATCTTAATTTTGAATTGACTTTAGATTTTCAATATCATCTCTATCGGAACAAAAATTTTCAAAGCTAATTGTTCGAAAAGGTAAGATCCTCCCGGATGCTAATAAGAAAAGTTTACTAAGAAGATTCCTGCAAGAAAAGAAGTATTTTTCTTATAATTTTATCTCCTTAAAAAATACTGTTATCTATACAAGGAAATAAATATAATTTGAATTTTAAAATATTATATAGTTATCATCAAAATCGTTAAATATAAACTTTGAGTTAACACACGAGGATAACAAAATTCAAGGTTCGTGACGTTATTATACTACATGAATTGAAAAAGGTTTTTCTCACTATGACTCTAAGGCTCGTAGAATATTTCATTGTTAAGTCTCAAGGGAGCTGCATTATGAGTTTCCAACCTATATACTAGTCAAGAAGTTTATAGAATAAATTTGCATAAAAGGGCAAAGATAAACAAAGATTAATTGTAGTTTAGATTTTAGATATGTTAGTCGAGACACAACTCATTCTTCTCTTTTTAAAAATCTAAACTAACCAATCTTTTTCCATTTAACTTGTAACTTAAATAGGATCTATAGTGCAAGACTTTTTGATACACGAGATCCTCATGAAGAAGCAAGTTTATAATGTACTTATCTTTTTGTATGACTGGTCCTTACATTATTCAAGAATTCTTGAGTGAACCACCCAACATTGTTGACACGAGGGGAAAAAAAAGAGATTGGAGTTTCAACTCTTTTAGGTATAGAATTATTTCATTTATAAATATTTATTATCTCATTTTTACAAATAGATCCATTCATATCGAACTAATTCTCTCCCAACCCATAACTAATGTAAATTTATTTGAGTCATTTCATAAATTACTATTTGTTTGATTCAAATTCATAAATTTTTGTTTATTGAAATTTATTAACCTTGAACTCGTATATAACCATGACATTATTTCGCAACCTAAAATTTCTTTCCTATTTGAAATTACTTGTGAATTTTTATCAAGAGTAAAATATGTTGTCCCAGATGGTATTAGTGCAGGTGGTGCTTTTACCTCCACTTGCAGGTTGACGCTATTTTTCTCCTTTTATGTCTCTAAAATTTACATGTGATCATCATTTGTGTGTCAAAACTTAAAAAAGAAAAAGTTGGTATTACTTTTCGTTTCCTGTTTGAGTATTCTAAAACTCTATATTGGGTGTTACACTTGCATACAAATGAGAAAGCTGCTCATTTATGGACTCTTCTCTTGAAAGTTTTTCTGAAGTGAATCTATCAACTTTGACAAGAACAGCAAACTATACAGTAGGACATAAGTAATGATGTTCCTTCTAAGTCATGATTATAAAAAAATAAATGTTCAAAAAGCATGACTTGTGGTCCTTTACTTGGTGAGAACCAATCAATAGCGACCTAATGATTACTTCCTGTAGCATTACCAACGCCTTTTCTCTTTTCATTGCACCTAGTGGATTCACTTCATTTCCTCTTCTCTCATCAGATAATGTTTTACAGTTCCAGATGGATTCCTGAATCCAAAATGTATGGTTATGGCAGCTTGCAGCATGTTCATTGATTCACTGAGAATGCTGAAGGGCTTAACTCAAATGGGGTTTGAAGAAATCTTGCTGCTATGTGTTAAAAGATTACAAACTTTGATTACACTCGGTAGATCACAAGCTCCTTCCATTAAAAGATGGAACTTTCCTTCCTTAATTTTGGAAGTTCTTGTCTGATTGATGATATAAAACTAAATGGTATTGATATGTAAAAACTGGAAAATTGTTTATGCTGTTGAAAGATTTGTATGGGTTCTGTAATGGACATAGTGTCTTATTTATAATGTAGACACGTTTCAATAATTTCCTGAAACCTGACAGAATAAGAATCATACTACACTAAGTAAACTCAAACAGAACAATGGAAAGAACCTGAAAGAGTGGATATTGTGGTATAAAAAGAAAGTACCAACAGCCTGGAAACATAGAATAAAACCCCCTTTTGTGCATTATACAACAGCATTTTCAATGTCCACTTATGCCCGTTTCTGTTCTTTTAGATCTGTGAAAACAAAGTCTCAGATCAAAATTTGCTGTGATTGTGAGCTCTCATCCATTGCTTAGCAAGAGCAACTAGTTGTCCTCCATTTTTTCTTCTAACCTCAACTGCTACTAATGTTAATCTTCCTTCCTCTCCTGTAACCTTTGCCTCTATCTCCACTTCTTCCTGACACACATGAAAAGAACTTTACCAGACACTTGGCACAGAAACTTATATTAAAAGTACAAAAGGGTTTGTGTTCCTGAGAGGTATTATAGATAGATGCACAGAAAATGCAGTATCTGGAAATGCATATACATGGAAAATTATGAGTTAAAGCTCTAACAAAATACATTTTCTCTAAAGGGGATTGTAGAATTTTGACAACTTTAGACTAAAAATTGAAAGAAAATGATTAGTAACTTTTTATTTAAGCTTACAGAGAAAGTTACAAGCCTTTAAATACTTCCAAATACTCTAAAAATATAAAGATAACAAATTAAAGGCCTAATAAAACCTGAAAACAGAATCCTAGAAAGAGTAAAAATCTATGATAGCCCCAAACAGTTAAAAACTGATAGAATTTTAATTCGAGAATCAGCTTACGATGATGGAGTTTGTTATAAGCCGATTAGAATAGACTCAAATCAGTATTTTTTAACATATTATAATCTCCAAAACTCAGCACTAGTAAAAAGTTATGGATCGGTAAACTTGACCTATTTTTCAAGAACAAAAGTTCATGTTCGTTTAGATTTTTGTTGATTCAGACAATCTATAAACTCAAGGCTCATCGTGTCCGCACTAAGAATCCATCTTTTTTTTCATTTAAATCCTGGTTAAAAGCTCAAATAACTGGAGTTCTTATGAATTACATGTTCTAAGTTCAAATGCTTCTGCCAGATTCTATCTTTCAAAAGAAGCATCTTTCAAGAACTGCCAATTACATTTCTTGGGTCAAAATTCTGAAACAGAATATCATTGGCTACCATGGAGTTCTGTCTTGTGACAGGATTCTCAGACAGATTCCTAGCTTTCCATAACAAAACTACTAGGAATGACAATGAACCGGACTTATTCCCGTTTCGATCCAACTCGGCCCCGGTACGGATTGAACCAAACCAAAATAATATTTTTTCAGAGTTGAGTTGGAAGTTTGATGAACTCAGAATTAGCCTGTTGATTACAGATGAAGTCAAGGAGTATCCGAATTTGCCAACCCTAAAACCTACTTCTACCAAACCACATAAATTCTGTGTTTGTTTGCTCAGTGTGATTTTCTATTCCAATTCTTCTTATTAGATTCGTTTTTCTAACATGGAAGACACTCTTATGAGCTCGAGATCATTGGCATAAATGGATATTACACGTTTCCCTTCAAGCATTGAGAATATGCAGCGACTCAAATTCCAAATTTACGGTAATGGTTCCGACCACAACCGCAAAATTCCGATTGCAGTCCACAAATTGAAAACTCAGGGAACTAAAAAAGCCGATTGCTTTCGGAAGACTATTATGACAAGAAAGCAAACCTGAACCTTAGCCGTTGACAAAAATGAAATGTTGAAGTCGACCGACACTGAAGGCTTGCCGGTGGAAAACACGGCAGCGGCCCCTACGTCGTCTATCAAAGTTGCTATTGCTCCGGCGTGCCAATTCCCTCCTGCATCCTACACACACACAAGAAAAAGAAGGCACACACGCTCGCGTACACATTATACATACATAACATGAACACGAAAAAAGAAACATATAAAGATGATGATTGACTAACTGATATACGATCTGGAACGATGAAACTGCAGCGAAGAAACCCTTTTTGGGAATCCACCACTTTCAGACCTTGAATGCATAAGGCATCTAGAGGATGATCATCAGCCATTGTAGCAAAGCTTTCAAGCAAATGCTTTGGTCTGGAGTCTGCCATTTTTGTGTGTGTGCGTGTGATTGTTCTACCAATAACAGATATTACATATGGCTGATTAATTGTGATTTGTATCCTTAAGATCCTACTAACATATCCATCTTGTTATTAATTTATAGGTCTTTGAGATCTTTTGATTACGTGAGAGATCTTATGTACAAGCTGGCTCCAATTGTCAGGGGAAGTCAACCAGTAGAGTTTGTAAAAGCTTTTCACCTTAGTAATTTATAATATGTCAGTTTGAGAGCAAAGACCCGCTAAATCTAATGACTTGGAAATTGATATATAATAAAAATTATAAATATGATTAAATAAAGAGCCGAGTAAATCGAAAGATTCGTGTTTGGTTCGGGAAGAGATCGTAGAAGTTTTGTAATGAATTGAAAAATCATCAACTTTCATTAAATGACTTTTTAGATAATCGAAAAAATATTATACCAATTGGATCAATGTAAAATTAGTTATATACCCTCCTTTTTTCCTGACCTTGATGTTTGAATCTAGCTCGACTATGGGGTTGGGCAGGTAATAACCAGTCCAACATAGCTCGAGTGGGGATCGAATAATAAGAATTTCCGATATATGGATCTCATTGGCCGAGGATTGAGAATTAGAAGAGAGACAAAACTTATCCTGAAATTAAAGTTTAATAAAAAAAAGATTGTTTAATAAATGATTTATTAACTAATTTATTTTAATTTATAAAAATCGATTAATTTACTTTAATTAATCTCCCTCGGTTCTTTTCCTTGTACCATTCCTTTTATTTTTAATCAAATTTTCTTTTTTTTAATTATTAAGATAAACTAAATAAAAAAATTAAAAATCAAATCGAAAAATTATTATTTAAAATTTTTTATAATTGAACTTTTTAAATGAGTTAAAAAGAAAAAATATCTTGAAATTGCTAGTTGGTAGATGAAACAACGTGAAGGCAACATGGTGCTTTTATAGAAGAATATGGAGACCATGTTTATAAGCTTTTATGTTCTTTACTCCAGTTCAAGCCCGACCAGAAACTTGAAATTTTGAAAATAAAGATATCAGAGCCTGACCTAGAAATTATATATGAAGTACCTAGAGGTGGAAATCACCGTATCTAAGAGGAAGAAATAGGGGGAGATTGGTAAGTTTTATTTTGGACAGATGGTGTTTGCCTCATTTGTTTTTCACAATGATGATACCAATTTACACACATCTTGTACACTAACTATAAAAATTGACCTATTAATATATATATATAAATATATAAAAATTTTTATTTGGAAATTGCCTCTAAAACCCCTTCCAATTGCACAGGAAATGATGTTGACTCAATTCTGCTATGCCTACCAAAGAACTTCATTGTTCAGAGGCAAGTGTTTTCTTCAACTCCTTTTTGTTTACCTGGAATTCACAGCAAGTGATCAAACAGGCATTTCAGTACTTCAAAACTTAATCAGGAGAAGATCAAACTGTTCATTATCTTCAGGAAAAAAAGAGAAACACAAGCAGCATCAGCAGATAACCTTTCCCATAGCATTCCGAGGCAGCGAATCCCAGACGAATAATCTCGAAGGTAGCTGGTAAAAAAGACAATAAAAATGTATTGATTAGTCATAAGGAATGGTCAAAGTATATAATGGAGATTCCAATCCATGAATAATAATGTTGAAGTCCAGATTTACTGAATGAAAAATGACATAAGGCAAAATACCTTGTATGGTGCTAGTCTATCTTTAGCCCACTTGTTTAGTTCTTCCAAACTTATTGGATGCTTCAGTTCATCTTTGTCATTTCTCTTTGCTTCTTCCACTGGCACAATAATGGCAGAAACTGCATCTCCATAATCTTTGTCTGGCAAACCCAGAACACAACATTCTGCAACAGCTGGGTGCTTTATGCAGGCCACGGAAATTTATGGTTGCAAGTTAAATACAGTCCATATTCAATTTCTATTGAAGAGTGCTCTTGAAGAAAAAGAAAAATGAACAAAAGGTATTTTCAGGCCTAGAACTTCTCGATGATAATCTGGATATAAATTAAGGATTCTGTTATTCTTTCAGAGGAGTTATAATAAAGAGTAAACACAATCAGGACATGTTTAATATATTAACAATGAGCAAGAACTACCGTAACGATCCACATTTTTCTGATCGTAACCAATAATATGCTTGTCCCCATTGAGTCCCTTCCCCACAAAAAAAAAAAAAAAGCAGCAGCAGATTTATTGATTTAGATAGGTTTTTCAAATGTAAAATTGCAGTGAGGGGATAAGTAATTTACCTCCAAAATAACTGATTCAATTTCTAATGCTGACAACTTATAGCCACCAACCTTCATGATATCAGCACTTGTACCTGATTTGGTAATAGCATCAAGTTTTTAGCTGAACCAGAAACAAACGCAGAAGTTTCAAATTCAACAACTTGTGAGTTGTCCTCCAAATACATTAAAAACCTCTTTAACTATCATAATATTATCAAGATTTTAACTTGGAAGGATTAAATTTTGCACACACCCTTGAAAGTTCAAACAATTCTTAGTTAATGCAATGTACATAACCGCTAACAAGCTGCGAGACCAAGTTCAAAGAAAACTGGAGTTTACACAAAAGATCCTCAAACTAAGAGCATATAGAATAAGTAGGAAAACAAAAGAACAAAAATGCTTTTATTGTGTGTATCTTGTTGAAAAAGAGACAAAATATTTAATGAGTTAATGAGCTTGCCAAGGATATGGAATTCGGATGTGCTTACGTCCTAAGATGATGTAGTATCCATCTTCATCAATTTTGCCAGCATCCCCAGTCTTGAAGAAGCCATCATCAGTAAATGATTCCTCTGTAACCTGTGGAGTATTGGACAATTAGTACATTCTAGTCATTTGGAGAAATGAATGGTACCTTGATGCATCTTCAGTAATACTCGTAGGAGCTATACTACTTAGCTATCACACACAAAAACAGTGTGAAAATAATCAATTCAAAAGACAAGCAAGCTAATTGATAGTTATGAATACCTCAGGACGCTTCCAATATTCTTTGAACAAAGAAGGGCTTTTAACACACAGTTCACCAACACCAACAGCATCACCTTCATTCTCATCTTCTACAATCTTCACCTAATGAGGAATAAAACATAAAGATAAGAGAAAGTTGCAATAAAACAGACTATAAAGAAGAAAGAAGTTTGATTTGCATGAGTACCTCCACTCCAGGAAATGGTTTGCCAACAGTGCCTGCCTTTCTTACGCCTCTTAAGGGATTCGATATTGCCATGACAAACTACATATGTCAAATTTCTTTCCAAATTAGATTCTTTGTAACAAACAATTTTAGAGTGCATGAACTGAATCTTACCTCAGTCATTCCATATCTTTCCAAAAGACGGTGTCCGGTGATGGTTTCCCATTGTTGCATGACAGGTAGAGGAAGTGCAGAGGAGCCAGACATCTGACAAACAATAACCAAAAATAAATCAAGAATAGCTATTAAATCATCAAGAAGGAAAATTTCACCATTGAGGAGAATTTCCAGATGCAAAATTCCCACAGTAAAAATGTTTCATGCAATACAGATTAACTTATCAATAAACAAAACATCAACTCGGAAACAACAGATCAATAAACAAAATGTGAACTTGGATTTGAAGTCAAAGACAAAATCGGAAAAAAAAAATCGAGGCTACTTACCATTAGTCGCAACTTTCTAGCGGCAGCAGCAGAAGCTGCTTTTAGCTCTGAGTCCATTGCTTCATATCCTTGTATCAATCTTGAGTACATGGTAGGAACCTAAATATGAAAAAGTTATATTTAAGTCTTCAGACTACACACGTGCAATCTCTAACGTTCAAACAAATTATTCCAGATTTGTAAAAGTAAAGAGTAGTCTTACTCCTGTAAAAACTGTTATAGCATCATCAGCTTCATTCTGGTTTAGTGGATATGATTCGCGCCATCTTTGCCAGATTCCCCTCACACTAAATTTTGGCATAAACTCAACCTTCAATAGGATGACCGTATATGTTACAAGCAACACCAATGTTCACTCAATTGGAAAATATTTTTATATCTGTATATGTTTGTGTGTGTCAGCACTGAAGTCAAAGTGGTTACCGTGGAGCCAGCGTAGATAGGAGCAAATAGACCATTGAATAGCCCATGTACGTGTATGTTATGAGTTAAGAATACAAAACTTTTACTCACTCACAGTAAAATTATATTCAACTTAGAGTTAGCTGCAAAGCAAAAAAGCTGTAATATAGGAGATTAAAACTTGATGGATATGATGCAGAGGTAAACAGTTAAGAAATTGATCCGCAGATGTATACTCCCAGGATTCTGCTAAGGTCCAAACCTGCAAGTCAGAAATTTTCACTAAAGTTAATTAGAAATGTTAATATACAAAAATTGAAAGATAAATATGTCACTAAAATCAGGAAAATATTTTTTTGTGCTATCTTCACCGTGTGGCACATGTTTCAAACATAATGATTTTAGAAGCATGCAGAAGATGACATGAAAACAATGCTGTAAAGGAAGTATCTGGTATAAAAAGCTATAGTTTATTGTTAAATATGACCACATAAAAATTTCATTTACAAAGTATGACAAGTATATTCCACCAACACACCCATAGAGGAGAATCAGTTGGATGTCAACTCCAAGTAGTAGGATAGTAACTGAGAATGGAGTTTAGGAAATGTATGTTGCTTAGTTAATTACCTGTGCGTTGATGCTTTTATGTGTGTGAACCACACCCTTTGGTTTACCTGTTGTACCACTAGTATAAACAATTAGTGCGGGGTCCTCACCTGTGTCATCAAGAATCAAACAGAGGATGAGAGAAAAATGAAGTCTAGAAAGGTCATCAATTTCCACTCAAATTATTAATTTATCTGTTTAGTATACTGTAAGATGCGAATTCCTCAACAAACCTCGATCTTCAAATATTTTCCCCACTTGTGAATCATCAAAAGAATTTGTTTGCGTCGATGAACTGTTAAGAGAGGGAATCAGTGAAAACTGAGCCCTACATTTAGCAGCAATTGTTTTCATTGTCTCATGATGATCTTCAGTACTGAGAACCATTGATATTTCCTACAATCAATCGAGAAAGTAACAAGAGGAATGCCAATCTTAGAGACCAACGTACTTATTCGCTAGATAAAAAAGGAGAACAATGGAGAATAGTGCAGTGCATACTGAATCATTCATCACATGCAACAACTCAGTCTCTGGATAGCTAAGTGCAAGTGGGACTGCCACGCCTCCACTAAGCCAAGTTCCCAAAACTGCAGCAACAAACTCAGCTGAAGGCTTTGCTACAATTCCTATTCGAACTCCCCCGAGATCTCTATGTCCTCTATCATCATCAAGCTACAAAAAATGAATGAATTGAGCTGCTTCAGAAGTTAAAAAATCAACAAAACAATTCAACTACATTTTCGAAAATTGAAATAAAAGAAGATGAGCAATCAGTATAAAGTTGGGATAGAGAAATGCAATGCACTAAGCCAATTAGTTGAATGAATTACTAATCAGCATTGCATTCATATGAGAAAAATGAAGTTTGTTTTGGCACGATTGTTCCCCTTATTGTTCATGATATGAGAAAAAACGAACAACAATATTATCTTTTTATCTAGGCTCATTGCCAAGGAAAATTGTACAGTTCCAAATAGCATGCTTCACATATAATGCTACTACATAGATCCGTAAAATGACGAAGCACCCATGTAAAAGCTCCACAAACCTTCCTATTCAACTAACTATTCACAAGCTAAAGACCACAAACCTTCCTATTCAACTAACTATTCACAAGCTAAAGAATTGAACTCACGGTCTTCAAGCCATAGCTACACAACAGATCAGATATGTTCCAAGCAGATGAGGTAAGTTGACCATAAGAATAACTTTTCTGATCAGCTCTGATAGCAGTTCTGTTTCCAGCTTCGGACCCTTCTCTATATACTGACTTGACCACCTCCATAGCTGAGCAACGTCGTGTCGCTGTACAAATGCAATAAAGATGAGAGCTTTATCAAGTAAAAGACCAACCTTGGCTCCCAAAATTCAACATTATTATGAGACAGTGATACGGGCCCACGTTAAAAGGATCAAAGCATCCAAATACTGAGTAATAACAAGATTGGTAAAAGAGAAGCCCATCAATCAAACAACCAGCATCTCCAACAAAATTCAAGCAGGCATTTCTTCGAGCAGGAAAAGGACAAACCCGAAAAGCTCGAGAATTTCCATGAAACAACCAAGACAGACAGATAGATACTTACGTGTGTAGCAACGATGAGAAGATAACTGGGAGTTGGATGTTCTGAGACAAGGAAAACAAGAGGCCTGGATGTAATGATGATAGAGAGAGTAATGCTTCAGAAGGTGTTGGTTTGATGCTATAAAAGAGGCAGCTTTTAATGAGTTACACGACATGGTTACATGGGTCATATAGCAAGAGCATTGAATGATTGGTACACCAGTTCAGACTTGCTTTAATATTTTAATTTGTGGGTTGTGAATTGCGAGATGGGCTAGTTAGTAAAGCATGCGGTATGTAGTTGGTGTACCTTAATGAGCTGCAATTTACAGTTGGGGTGAATTTTCCTCCATTCTCTTAGTATACATTTAACGTTTTAGTTCCAAGATTATCAAATTTCGAACGAACTCGAACTCAAACCTAAGTTTGAAAAATTTTGGATTGCATTTTTTCGTTCAATTCAAAACTCGATCAACTTTGTTCGAATTTGACTCATCCCATTTCAGTGATTGATACTTGGAAGAGTTTTAAGTGTGGAAGTAGACATCTGGTGGAGTACTCTTGTGAAATGGGAAATGTGTTGAATATGTAAAAGGACTGTTGAGACTAGATTCCAGCAGAAATATAATAAGAAGAGGGGGGTAAGAAATGTAGCACTACAGGTAATATGTGAGGGGCTGTGAGGGTGAAATGGAGAATGATAGGAAAAAATGAGTCATGTGGGGGTTAGTTAGGAGGAAGGAATATAAGGTTGTTAGGGAGAAAATGTTTGGGCATTCGGTTATGATATGGAGATTGGCAATTGTATGGAGGTTTAGCTAGCCCTCTAAGTCTAGCTAGTGAATAACTATATTCCAACATCCCATTCATTATCATTTCTTCCTTGTTCCTATTGTGTTACTGACGTGTTTCCTATTTTATTGTTGTTGTGCGTTAGTTTGTAGTGCAGGATGTTGTTGTTTGGGTTGAGTTACTGTTAGAGCAGGTGGTCTCTAACAAATTAGTATCAGAGCGAGGTTGTGATAGGGAATGGTATTTACGAAAATGGAAGCTAGAGTCGAGAACGTAGAGAAAGAGATGTTGAGAATAGTTGAGGATATTGCGGGAGTTGAAGCTAAGTTTGATAAGGTGGCAGGGGACATTGCGTCCATATTCGAAATCTTAAGGAGAACGGAGAGTAAGGGGAAGGATAAGGAAGTCGCCGGCGAAGTTGAAGAAATATCGGAGCAAAAATTTGAGGGAGAGACATCCGCACAAGCTGACCCGATACGAGGGGAGAAGAGCTATCGGAAGCTTGAAATCCCTCTGTTCTATGGAGAGGATCCTTTCGACTAGTTGTTTCGGGTGGAGCGATACTTTGAGCTGAACGGCGTGTCACAAGATCGATGGTTACCAGCAGCAACGGTGTGTATGGAAGGAGAAGCTCTCAGTTGGTATCAGTGGAGACAGAACTGGTCACCGATAACCGAATGGGCGACATTTAAGAGGGCGGTGATTCGAAGGTTTGGTAGTTCGACGGTGGGAAATCCATTAGCGGAGTTGCTGAAAATTCAGCAGACAGGGACGGTGGCTGATTATAATCAGAGGTTTGAGGTGGTAACGTCGATGCTGAGGGATGTATCAGTGGAGGTGGTAACACCAACTTATACGAACGGGTTGAAGGACGACATAAGGGCGGAGGTTCAGATGGCTCAACCCGAGTCGTTGGTCCAATTAATGGAGCTGGCCCAGATGACGGAAGGGAGAAATTGGACTTTGCTGGATTAGCCCTTACGCAGCAACAAGATGTCGAGACCATTTGGTGGGACTGGCATTTCGGGTCCCAACATATGGTGCTTGAAGACT
>JANVCL010000005.1:2979734-2990389 GCA_026546855.1 Erythroxylum incrassatum | reverse complement strand
GTTAGATTGGGGACTGATTGTCGGGTACAGAGTGCGGGCATTTGTAAAGGGGTAGAGCTCCATATTCAAGGTATGTTGGTGAAACAAGATTTCTTTCCTTTTGAAATACAGAATGTCGATGTCATCCTTGGGGTGGCATGGCTGGAGACATTGGGAGACATCCTGCTCAATTGGAAAAAGCAGATAATGAAGTTTAGTTTTGAGGGGCAAAAGGTCAAGCTATATGGAGAGATGGGTTTGAAGGCTTCTGTGACCTCACTCAAGATAGCTGTCAAACTTTTACAACATGGGGCAGAAGGCTTCCTTCTAGAATATGGAGGACAGGGAGAGTTGAATGAAGAACTGGTGGGAGAGGAAAGGGAGCTACTGAAGTCGGAAAAGATACAGAGTTACTACCAGGCAGACTCTACAGTCGGGGAAGAAATCCATAAAGTATCGTTGAAGTTCAAGAGAGTATTTGATCCTGCTACCCAACTTCCTCCTAGCAGGGCTACTGATCCCGCTATCCAGTTGGAACCCGGCTCCAAACCGTCGAATGTCAGACCTTACAGGTATCCCTATTATCAGAAAAACAAGATTGAGAGGCTTGGTAGGGACATGTTCGAATCAGGAATCATCAGGCCGAGTAATAGTCCTTATTCTAGTTCAGTGTTGTTAGTAAGAAAGAAGGATGGTGGGTGGAGGTTGTGTGTAGATTATAGAGCATTGAACAAGTTGACAATACCTGATAAGTACCCAATTCCTTGTATTGATAGATTTTTGATGAATTAGGAGGGTCTAAGATTTTTTCTAAGATTGATTTGAAGTCGGGATACCATCAAATCAGGGTAAAAGAGGAAGATATAGCTAAGACAACATTCAGAACTCATGAGGGGCACTATGAATTCATGGTAATGCCTTTCGGTCTCATGAATGCTCCTGCAACTTTTCAATCCCTTATGCATGAGTTATTCAAACCTTATCTTAGAAAATTCATCCTGGTTTTCTTCGATGATATACTGGTTTATAGTGTGGGTTTAGAAGATCATTTGAATCACCTCCAAATAGTGCTTCAAGTACTGAGTGATAATCAGTTAGTAGTCAACTTGAAGAAGTGCAATTTTAGGCAGAACAGATTGGAGTATTTGGGGCATTATATATCAGCAGATGGAGTTTCGGTAGACCTGCAGCCATTGTCAATTGGCCTGTCCCAAAGGATGTTAAGGCACTGAGGGGATTCCTAGGATTATCAGGCTACTACAGGAGGTTTGTCAGGGGGTATGGGAGTATAGCAAAACCACTCACAAATCTGTTATGTAAAGATAAGTTTCAGTGGGATGACTCAACCCAGGAGGCATTTGATGCACTTAAACACTTGTTGACTACTACACCCGTGCTGTCACTGGCAAATTTCTCCAAACCCTTTGTAGTTGAGACAGATGCATCGGGGGTAGGCTTGGGAGCAGTGTTAATGCAAGAGGGCAGACCAGTGGCTTACTTGAGCCAAGGATTTTCAGCTAGGAATCAACCGAAACCAGTTTATGAAAGAGAATTGATGGCTATTGTGTGGGCAGTACAGAAATGGAGGCATTACTTGATGGGTAGACATTTTACCATACGGACAGATCAAAAGAGTTTGCACTTCTTGACTGATCAAAGGTTGTTAGGAAAGGAACAGCAAAAATGGGTTACTAAGTTGCTAGGATTCAAGTTTGACATAATTTACAAACCTGGAGCTGAAAACCGAGTTGCAGATGCATTGTCTAGACAAGCTGAAATTGAGTGTAAAGCTTTGAGCATGGGGTTTCATGAAGAGCTAAATCAGCTAGAAGACATAGTTCAGCAAGATCCCAAGCTAAGAGGCATCATCCAGGATTTGTTGTTGAAAACAGATAGCCATCCTCCATTCAAGATGATAGGGCTGAGGCTCTTCTATGATAGTAGATTGGTTTTACCGGCAGAAGGAGCCCATATACAGAAGTTGATTAGTGAGTTCCACTCAACTCTGATAGGAGGACATTCGAGCTATTTCCGAACTTATAAGAGGTTAACTATTGTGGTCTATTGGAAAGGAATGAAATTCGACGTGAAGCAATTCATCTTGAGCTGTGATGTGTGTCAGAAGAATAAGTATTTAGCTCTGAAACCAGCTGGCCTCCTTCAGCCCTTACCAATTCCGACTCAGGTATGGGAAGAAATCTCAATGGATTTTATAAGTGGTCTGCCTAAAGCATCGGGTGTGGATACTATATTTGTCATTGTGGATAGGTTGACTAAATTCAGTCACTTCCTCGCCCTCAAATATCCCTACACTGCAAAACAGGTGGCTGCCCTTTTTATTAAAGAGATAGTGAGGCTCCATAGATTTCTTAGGGTGATTGTGTCGGATAGGGATAGAGTTTTCATGAGCAATTTCTAGCAGGAAATGTTCAAGCAATCAGGTACCACTTTGCACATGAGTTCTGCATATCATCCATAGACAGACGGACAAACAGAGGTAGTAAACAGATGCTTGGAGACTTATTTAAGATGTTTTGTCAGCAATCATCCTAAGGAATGGCCCAAGTGGTTGAGTTGGGCGGAGTATTGGTTTAATACCACTTACAGTAGTGCCATTGGATTGACCCCATTCAAGGCACTCTATGGCAGAGAACTACCCACTCTTTTCAAATATACTGATGAGGGATCCTTAGTAGAAGATATCAACCAACAATTAGTAGACAGGAATCAAATTCTGGAGGAGCTTAAGTCTAATTTGTTGAAAGCACAGAAACAAATGAAGAAATATGCAAATTCTAAAAGAAGACTGATGGCTTTTGAGGTAGGTGATCTGGTTTATTAAAAGTTGCAGCCCTACCGATTTAAATCATTAGCTGTCAAGAGTAATGAGAAGCTTAGCCCTCGGTATTATGGCTCATATCCGATCACTGCTAAGATTGGGGAAGCAGCCTATCAAGTGCAACTTCCAGCTACTGCCAAGATTCATAATATTTTTCATGTATCCCAACTGAAGCCAGCTATTGTTTCTATTACACACTCTCAGCCATTGCCCTCTTTTCTGGATGAGGATATGCAGTTGAGGGTAGAACCAGCAGCATTAGTGGGAATTCACAGAAGAATTAATGGTGAATTGGAGGTTTTAATTCGGTGGAAGGACTTACCAGACTTTAAAACTACATGGGAGAAATTTGACTTCATCAACAACCAATTTCCTTCTTTCTACCTTGAGGACAAGGCGGGCTCTTTTGGGAGGGGGGGTTCTTGTTGAGACTAGATTCCAGCAGAAATATATCAAGAAGAGGGGGGTAAGAAATGTAGTACTACAGGTAATATGTAGGGAGCTGTGAGGGTAAAATGGAGAATGAGAGGGAAAAATGAGTCATGTGGGGGTTAGTTAGGAGGAAGGAATATAAGGTTGTTAGGGAGAGAATGTTTGGGCATTCGGTTATGATATGGAGATTGGCAATTGTATGGAGCTTCAGCTAGCCCTCTAAGTCTAGCTAGTGAATAACTATATTCCAGCATCCCATTCATTATCATTTCTTCCAAGTCTAGCTAGTGAATAACTATATTCCAGCATCCCATTCATTATCATTTCTTCCTTGTTCCTATTGTGTTACTGCTGTGTTTCCTATTCTATTGCTGTTGTGCGTTAGTTTGTAGTGTAGGTCGTTGTTGTTTGGGTTGAGTTACCGTTAGAGCAGGTCGTCTCTAACAAAGACCGACTCTTTTTTCTTTTCTATTGTGTCAAAGGAGACAGGAACGAACAACATATGTGTGTTGGTCCTCAATCCTTAACCCAAAACAGAATATATAAAGAACAATACAAGATCTTATGTGGTACATTATAGACCAATGAACTTCAAACACAGAAGCATGGCCGAACTTTCCCACGAGCTATTTTCGGCTTCTTGCTTTCTTGGAATCAAATATTCAAAGAGTTTCAAAGGTGTGTATTAGATCTAACAACCCTTTACATGTTGAAGGCAAAAATTGTAAGAAAGTTTTGGTTCTTCCTTTAGCTTTTGCTATTTTTCATATTGTTACAGTAAAAACATTGCAAATTATGGATTATACTGCATTTAATCAACGAGAATATAATTAGAAGAAATTAAGATAGCAGTTTAGAACTGTAATTTAAAATTTTGTACAATTTTCATTTAATGCTTTTCTTAATAAGGTGTATAACTAACATGATTCTTGTGTCCCTTTCGTAAATCTATGTACATGATTTTATAAATGAGCTTAAAAATGGGTGAACATCTACTTTGACATAACTTGTTCTTGAGGAGCAGTCACTAGCTGATCGTGTTCACGTCTTTCCAGTTCTTGAACAAGGATCTTACTCCAACCTATAGTCAAACAGATCTCTTTAGATGGCAATAATGAACAGAAACTTGCAAGTGAAAGTGCTGAGAAGGAATGAGTGATCAAAAGCACACACCTAGAGCAGGATCAAATCCTCTGTTCTTAAGCTCTCTAAACTCTTGACAGAGAGAACAACATGGACAAAAGATATGAGAAGCCACATCTGTGCATGGACCTTCTTCCAGATCATGTTTCTTTCTCAGCTTGGTTCTGTACTCTGTGCTCACAATCCACTGACAATAAGAGGCAAGCATCATAGAGAAGTAGATTAAGCACCCTGAACGACAACCTGTAGACACCGGTCGAATTTTATTTTGCTGGATGATTAATCAACACCAAAAGGGTCTGAAATAAAATGGTAAATTTCCAAGCCTGAGATGTGATAAACAGGTTAGGAATTGAATATGCAGATGAAAAACCTCTAGCTTTTATCAATAAAAACAAAGAAATGACATTGTAGTTGGATGGAAAAGATTCATATATTTGGTTGCAGGCCTGGAACACGAATACCAAAAATCATGGTAACGGTTTGGATCACAACTGCAATATTGAGGTTGAGGACTGCAATTTAAAACCATGGTTGGGAGACTTACTTGTATTTCCTTCACTCAATACTTCCGCTATTTGTCCAAAAGTCACACAAGGGAAGAACGCTGTGATAATAGCTGCCAAGACACATGAGAAACTGATTAGGTTGTTTCCTTTCTGCCATATTGCTAAATCAAGTTCATGAAAGCTGGATCTCCAGATCATGAGCACTTATGCCTGAAATGGTGAAGACTGAACACACAACAAACACAAAGGTTGAAGATAAAGGTTTCAGTTTTCTTCGCAGTCTCTTCATTTTGAAGGAACAAGAAATGTTCTTTCAAGTTAAGATCATTGTCTACTAGAATTGAAGCAAAATAGAAGGCAAATCACCTTCCTGTCAAGGTTTTCAAGTCGCATAAGGAAGAACAGTACTAGTTCCAGATGAGATTATTTTACCATTTCTTCGATCTTCCTGGCAATCAAACAATCCTGTCGTCCAAGGACGTCCAAACATAAGATGTTCATACACTGAAGAAGATGACGAATCCTGAGGAAATCCATATTCAAGATTTTCCAAACCTTGATGTTCTGCTGCTGTTATGACAGTTGCAGGTTCATCAGATTGCTTCAATGTCTCTTTATGCTCAGCAATTTCGAGGTCAGCCATTTTGATCGATTATAAAATCACTCATCTTTAATACAAAATGTGTTAGGATCATCTTTGACAAGTTTCTAAGCCAAGTATGACTTGGACATTAAATATTAAACCATATATTCTCTCTCACTTCCTCTAAATTTCATACCGCTAGAACAGTCCTTTTCAGGAAATAGACTAGTCTAAGCTATTGATTGAAGTTTGAAAGGGAGACGAGAAAAGGGGACTGTGGAACCGTGCCTGTTAGGATGGTCAACGGCCGTATGAGGCTTTTCAATATTTTGCAGCATCAACGAGTTTCAGACATTGGACCAGCATCCTCGTATGACCATCTAGAAACCATCATATGAATAGTCCTACATGTCATGGATTCTAATCCATTCTTCTGTTGTTTTGTTTTTGTTTTTTAATTTTATTATGAAAAATTTGGAGGGATAGAGACATTGAATGGAACATGTCTCATATATAAAAGAGAGCTTCTATCAATGGACTGCTTCCATTTCCATGATTTCTCTTTATCTCATAAGAGAAGCAGGTTCTTGTTTCTATGACCTGTCTTAGATAATAATCATGAACATATAAGTGATTCCTGATAATTGAATTTCAACTCTGTTTGACAAAGTAATCACCAGACTAAAAGAATTTTGTGTTTTGATTCCAACTGCAGTAAGAAATTGGTTCAAGAAACAAAAGCATTTCATGCTTGGATTCGCAACTACAAAATAGTCATTTCAAGCAACCAAAACAGTAAGAAAGGAAAAAGGCAAGGGATATTGAAAAAGAAGATAAAAGGTTAAGCAGAAACAGAAAGTTAAATTGCTTGATGTATGTGGAATACGCTGATATAAAGCTTATGGCATTTGTTGTAGCCATGAACATGACCACCAGAAACAGCACAAACTTCAGTTTTTTCAACTCAAGCATCAGCAACCAACTTCAGTTCCTAACCAGATAAGATGGTTATGGACAAGTAGAAAGACATTATTGACCACTCCACCGTCTCCACCAAGAACGAGCAGCTGCCTCAGAAGGAGGTGGTGTGAGAATGTCCAGCATAGTTTCCTTTTCTTTTGGGGTTAGTGGAACACCCCTAACAAGGTTCAATGCCATGATGTGCACATTACTCTTTGGTGCGTAGAGTACTGTCTCCCCATATTCATCCTCAAGCTTTTTGTAGATCAAACTTTGGGGCGTAGAGTACTGTCTCCCCATATTCATCCTCAAGCTTTTTGTAAATTTGTTTGTCGGATTCCCAGCTTGTATCTCATCACGAATCAACTGCATTGCAAGCATTATAATCTTTCATTGCAATACAATAATTCAACTGATCAACACATGAACTTCATCACTTGTAACAAGTAAAAAGTAAAAAGGAGTAGGAAAGTCCATAAAAGGTTATCCGTTAGCTGGTGCTATTTAGAATGTCATCTAAGAGAAGTTTATGATAGTCATCTACGGAGGATTAAAAAATATCTGCAAGAAATAACAAATGAACTGTTTATTTGCGACACTCAACAAGAGTTTTATCCCTGAAACCTCCATCGAAAGACAGAATTCATGTTCTTTGTCTAGTGGAAATGAAAGTAAACAACAGCTTAAGGAATTACTAGAACAACTGATAGAGAACAGCAAACTATTTCCAAAATTACAACACTAACATTAAAAAAAAATCAAATAAAACTCAGTCCCACGTCACACACACAACAATTACTTAATACGGTACCTTCCTAAGAAGTATGGCAATATCTGCTTGAGACTCTTCAATTGACTGACTCCCACATTCTGTGCACCGTACATTATGACTAATATTTCTCGCCCGAGCTTCCACAATCTGGGCCTTCTTCGACTCCTCAGCTTGAGTCTCCATCCTCAATAATTCTAATGTTACACCAACTACAGACTAGAAAGAGAAAAGGAGTACACGAAAAAGACCCGATTAGTACCAACTCACTGTTAGTGAAACATTTCATCAAACATCTAACGGACCATTGGAAAAGAACATACCAAAGCAGAATCAGAGTAAAAGTTGCCAAACCCAGAAACTAATCGTGATAACTTGAGCTTTCTTCAGGGTTCAGGCTATTGATGGAAGAAAAATGACGAAAAGATTGAATCTTTAATGATACGGCCAGCTACCAAAAGACGATAGCATGTTAGACTTGAGTTACAACACTTTATAAATTTTCAATGTCGGTTTCGCTGATAGGCAAATTCTTATATTTAGTCACCAACCTTGTCAGATTTTTACAAATGTATTAGATCTTTTATTAATTTTTATGACCAAGTCCTAAATCTGATTTAAATCCAAAAAGAGGATCAAATTTAATTTCCCAAATTTAGAAATTTTGGAATAGTTTCCATCCAATCATAAAATTTTCTCATATTACTAACAATTTCGATAATAATACAAAAATCATCTCATAATCACATTTGCAGTACACAAAATTATTCAACATGCCTTATTTGTGAATTACACATTCAAAAATTAATTTTTACTAGCTCTTTTTTATTATTTTAAAAATATTACTGTTGGCAATATCAAGACACTACATACATCACACTTTTAATTATTTACCAAAATTAAAAAGAACAAAAACGAAATAATTCTAAAAAAAATATGTAGAAGCTGAAGTCTCAATGACCACTTTGATGTTCAGTATTCCGCCTGCTCCAAATGCAGAAACTGAAGGCAAAGACAGTAGCCTGGAAGTTGCAGCACTACTCAAATCTGACATATTTCCCTGCAAATCAGTTGATCCTCAAATTCAGATATAGTTCTTGCGAGATTAACTGCATATATATATTCTGCAAGAAGACTCTAATTGCATAGAAATTCCAATCCCATTAGACTGGAGATGAATTGCAGACAAAATTCCTTAGCCTAACAGGCAAAAGAACTAGTTACACTCCGAATCTCCGCATTCGTAGCTTTTACTCTCGGAGAACTATTAGAGAAGCTTTCGTGTTCAGTCTAAGTCAGTTAGTCCGTATCCAGAAAGTTTAACTCAAATAGGAAAGTCAGTGACAAGTTTCTCATAATGATAAGTGATATCTAACATTATTGTTATTGAGAGATGTAGATGACAGGATCATAACATGAAACTCAATAAGAAGTTACCTGCAACTATGGATGAATAAGGCTATCATTCTATATATGCAAGATTGAACCACAGGTTTAGGACCTAATGACAAAAGGAGTGACACATTAGAATATCCTGTACTTAAGCATCTATAAGCAAGCTCAGTAAATTGTTGGTGATTCGGAAAATCATGGATTACAAACACAAAGCGATTCAATGGAACATAAGTAGGAAGTCTACAGTCTACACAATAAGATAAAGCCTTGTGCTTTCATGAATGGAAGCAATAACGACAAAAAATAAACCAAAATAATTGATAGAGTATGAGTAGCCGCATAATCTCTGCATATAAGATGAGAATCACAATGTCAAGTTAAAAAGCCTTAATTCCACATATTCTAGGAGAGCATAATCATTTGCCATGTCTAAGAATTCACAACTCCTTAATTGCTATAAAGAGGAGAAAGATGTGGCTAAACAAAATGATTCCACATTAAAATGGCTTAGTACCAAGAAAGAAATTTACCACTATTCCGGTTGTAGAAGTGCAACCTCAATCTCTTGTAGTGATTTTCCTTTTGTTTCAACAATGTTGTTCTTCACAAAAAAGACCGCCAAGAAGCAAAAGCTAGCAAAGATCGAATACAAGAACAGTGGTCCTATTTGCTCTAGTAAAGGCAAGAACAAGAGACCCACAAAGAAATTTACAACCTGGACATAACACCAAAACTCATAAGCAGCATAACAGTTGTTAGTTTGAACAGCTAGAGAAATAAAATCAAGGAAAAGAAACTTATACATGTCTACGCTCTAGAAAGTTACTGGACTTCAAGAACAGGAGCAAGACAAGCGAAAAAATAAAATGCACGCTCCGAAAAATGATTCGTCTTCAAAATTATCAAATGCTTTGACAGAAATTTCAATAGCTGGTTCAGACAAGTTGTGTATTTCATATTGTTTTCAATATTATCATGTCATATGAAGTCTAAAACTGATTAAGCCTTTGCAGATGATGAGCAGCTCAGTTAAATCCATGGCCAGAAAATGGTCAGCCTATTACAAGTCCACTAACTCTCGCAAGTTTTGACAGAAGTTTGAAGATTGTGAATATTGCTGATGCTGACAAGTTCAATTTAAACTATTTCCAGAAAACTGGACAGATAATCAGAAACTGTTTAGGAAATCTTTCCTACCTTTAGTCAAAAAAGAATAACCATAAATTTGGCTTAGTCCTTAGAATTATAAAGTTATGATTACTAAAGTGGTGGACATTGGCTCGTAGAATTACTAGGAGACAACGCGTAGAATTTAAAGAAAACAGAGAGAGGGAATTGTTTGCCAACCAAGCTATGAAGTAAGGCAATTACCCAGTGCACAGCCATACATATTGCCATTGCCTTTGCCCTAATCCGACTTGGCAATATTTCCGACAGAAGAAGACTAGGAACTGGACCAGCACCAAGAGAAAATGTCAGGACAAATCTGCATGATCAAAATGATATTTCAAATAGGAACCATGGGAAAAGAACAACAGGTAGGAAATGAATGCTTATAAGGATAATTCAACTCAACAATCTTAAAGGTAAATGATTGAACCAGTTCACATGCAGACCTTTTATACATTAGTCATTATACATTAATGACGACATGCTCGATTATTGGGGTATGGATCCTTTTTTTGGCCCTTCTCTTTCTGATTTTAAATAACTGATTATATTGCACTTAATCATAGAATTTCATCAACTCATGATACAAGATTCAACATTGATATAATCACAAAACTTTGCAGGAAGCTGAACAGTGTATTTAAGTTATGGTCTATATGTATTTGATATTAAGCCATCTTTCCCATACAAAATGTGAAGGATTGACAACTTACAATAGCATGCCTCCAATTGATAGGTATAATTCTGCAAAGCCTGACACATAAGAAGTGGCTGACATTGATTGAAGACCCATTGAGACAGCCTATAGAATAGAATGCATGAAGCAAATGGAACATAAAATGGCAGTTAATTTTTGCTGTATGGTGCTAAACTTGA
>JANVCL010000005.1:2960026-2974944 GCA_026546855.1 Erythroxylum incrassatum | reverse complement strand
TCTGTTCTGTCCACCATAAACCAAACAGCTCTCTGTCCCCAATTTCTGTTCCGTTCCGTTCTGTTCCGTTCTGTTTCATTCCGCCTCCAGCTACCAGAGACGCTAACCAAACGCAGCGTTAGAGGCGGGGAAGGGACAGAAGCAAAGTTACATGAGACGTTAAATATCTGTTACTTTCGGTTGTTGGTGACAGATAGATCAGGTGCTTTCGAGTCTATTTCTCTTCATTTGGGCTCGCCCACTTACACACTGCCACGACACCATTTGGGTTTTTTTTTCAATTACATTAAGTATCCAATTTAGCCTGACTAATTCTACGCGCCTAAGACCTCACCTCAAGAGCCTTAGAGGAGGGTCTTGATTACCTGATCTCATTTACTCTATTCTGACTATATTTTAATAAAATCTATCCATTTAATATACGGGACTCACAAAATTTAAATGATTGAGATGAGATGAAACAAAAAATATATATTATTTTTGTATACAGTAGAGTGAATGAAAATTCGGGTATAATTGATTTTTTATTTTTAGTTCATATTTTCAAAATTATTATTTATTATCTAAAAATACTTTTTAATATAAAATCAATAATTTATAAGTCTTTTTCAATTAAAATAATGTAATACTAATATTTTGTGTGAAAGACTTCAATTAATTTTAAAAACTTTAAAAAATATTTTAATTGTTAATTTTTTCATAAATATTTCTTTTAATTTTTAAATGTTCTAGACAATTCCTTGTCTTAAACTTTGAAGAAACTTTTAAAAATATTCTAATTTTAAAAATTTATGATTTTTAAATGTTTGAGAAAAAATCTTTTGTTTTAGATTTTAATCAAATAATAATAATAAACACATGCAATATAAATAGCATATATGAATTAATTAAATGCAATTGATATGATAATTTAATTAACTCTTAAGCTTAGCTCAAATTAATTAAATTTAATTTAAGTTAATGATTTAACATAATCATAATAAATTATTAATTTAAATCAAGTTTAATTAATTCTATTTGAATTTAAAAAGTGAATTAAATTTGTAATCAAAGCTTTGAAAAAGAGATTTTTTTTGCAAAATTAAAAACTATAAAAATTCAAGAATTTTAAATATTAAAATTTTAAAAAAAGTTTCATGTATTAAAGCTATTTTTTATTTCAATACGGTACCGTTTTAAAAATATAAATCAATTGGCAGACGATAAATTCAATTGTAACATATTTATCAATTAAGTTGTCGTATGTGTACTCTTGGGAGTTATTGAAACTAAATGGATAGATGGAAATGGGCTGATTTTTTTCAGAAAAGGCCTCGGCCGGCCACTATTGTAGAAAACTACGTCACATTTTCTATTTTTAGTTAAATAAAAAAAACAATTCAGGCTAGACCGAGTTTAGTTAGGACTCAGCCGGGCTGTCTCAGGCCTCGGACCTGGGCCCCATCGCAATGGACCGGCTCCATCCCTAGCTAAATGTCAATATGACTATTAGCATTCAACACATTTCAGTAAATGAGGAAGAAGTGAAGCATGAAGAACAAATTCAAGAATATAGACATGGTCATTCACAGAATCGGATTGAATGATATACAACAAAATTCCTCGAGGTTACAATACAACAAAAACAGAAGGATTTGAGATCAAAAAGGATGTGTAAAAGAAACATTGTTCACTACCAATCACTAACTTCAAATCGAAAGTGTAAATTCATGAATGGGATCAATTCAGAACTAGCTCAAAAAAGATACCATTCAGTTGGTTCATGCAGTGATCCCCATTGTTTGGATCTGTCAAACATAAATATGTCAAATCGAAAAGGGATTGATGGAAGTGGTGAGAAATGGAAAAGAAAAAAGACTAACGGATCGGATAATATACCTTATTCACAAGCAAGTCCACTTGCTCTCTGTACATGTCTTTCAAGTCTACAATGTCCGCACGAAGTTCCTCCAACTAAACATTGCCAGGAATTCAAATGTCAGTACATGATAGATAATAGGATTTACATCTTGTAAGATAGCTCTACGCCCCGCCATGGAAGGAGAAGTACAAGTGCCAACACGAATATCCTAGGATAACCGGCACATGGATCGCATGGTCTACTTGTGATGATGCCAAACTCGAGACTTTAATATATAAATCATTACTTGAGTTACTGAGAAGATTACGTTTGTCGATAATATCGGAAAGAGAAAAAAAGGTCTTCCGTATTTATGGGAACTGGCCTTTGCAATACGAACAGTAACAAGTTCAGCACACTTGCAATATGATGAAATGAACCAATACCATATGCACAAGGCCTCAATTCACAAGAATTTCAGGCTAATATAGGGTCTAATCAATAGTTTTTAAGTGCATATACCTCCTCATCACGTTCACCCATTAACTCCAATGCAGCAGAGTGCCTCCGTCTCAATGCTTCTAGCTCTGCTCTTATGCCAGGCAACAAAGTAGACTCAGACCGCAACTTTTCACACTGCCACAATGGAGACATTCATTGAGTTAAAGGACATATAAGAATGAAAAGATTGGAATTAAACTGCAAGTTTAAACAGTTCGTTATACAATCTAGAAACTAACCTCTGCAGTCATTTTAACCAATTCCTCTGCAAGAGAGTCTCTTATGGATTCCATAGACACCTGAAGCATAAATGTATACATAAGTAATTATACCATGCCCAAACAAAATAAACTGATATTAATAGGTCAAACTTATCTAACCTATTTTACAAAATAGATTACATAACCTTGAAAAAATTCACAACAGCATTACCAAACGAGACATGTAAGATGCAAGTTCACCCTCTTTCTGCCGAAGTGCAGATTCAAACGAACTGGGTGTCATGTTTCTTCTGTAGTATGAGCTTATGGTTGCCTCTCCAGGATTTCTCCTCTCGGACAAACTGTCAGTAGATGCATCCAAAGATGCTTGAAGAAAGTAGCTCTCCTCCACGCTGCCCAGGCTAGTAGCACTTGAGAGCTTACGGCTCAAGGTTCCTACAAAAGCAAGGAAATAGAAATAAAAACATGGACAATGCATTCTCAAAAAGAGATAGTGGTATAAGTTAATGCAGAAAACGGCAATACCATTCTCAAAAGAAGAATTGCTCCTTGATAAAGGAGTTTGATCTGTTACAGCAGTAGATTGTGCTCGAGCTTTCCTTTCCAATTCCAAACGAGCAGTCTTCTCTCTTTCAATCTCCTGTACCAAACATAGGGCTTAGTTCAGGAGTTCTGATCCACTAAGAACTACAAAATAAACATGAACACAGGTCTTGATGAAAATGTCTCGCGCAACTCCTCTGAGATGAAAGGTTTACTATCAGTGATGAAACAGGTACAATAATAATTAATGAACCTGAAATCAGAATTCTACAACTATAACCATGGAATAATTCCTTCTCACTATGAAATCTATCCAATATTTAGCAAATTGATGAAAATGACATCACTTGAAAAAAGTGACTAATAAAAGAAAAGTGTACTTCCCATGGAGAAATATTAACAGGTATTAAGGAAGTAAGAGACAGTTGGAGCACATAATGCAACATAATCACGAGTGACAGACATAGAAAGAACAAAAAAACTTGAGAACTGAACCTGCTGGAGAAGTTCCCTATGCATAACTGACTCTTGTAAGTCTTCCTTGTGCTTTCTCTTCAGTTCCTTAATCTCTTCTTGGAGTAGGTTTGCACGACCTTCTTGAGTGTCAGCTTCCTCCTTGACAGCAAGGTACTCCTGCCTATGTTCAGCTGCTCGCTGTCTTTCCTTTTCCAGAGACTTACTTAACTGTGTTTGCTCAGCTCTAAGACATGAAATCTGAGAAAATGTGATCAATTTCAGCTCATAAGCATCACATAGGTACATTCCCAGCCAAAAGAAAAGGATCAATTTTGAGCTCAAAACCTGCACTTCAAGAACATTAGTCCGGGATAAGGTTTGTGACAAGCGCTCATGAATAGATCGCTCTTTTTCCTCTGCTGCAGCAGCTTTGGCCTCTGCTTCCTGTTGATGCAGCAATACGTTATGAATAAAGCATGTTCACAATTCTTTTCAACTTTTACTCTGACACTATAAATAATATTTAGGAACCTGTAGTCGAGAATTCAAAGATCTCTCAACAGCAGTCCAAGCTTCGGTCCTTCTGGCCATTGTTTCCTATTACCAAGTGAGGGAAAAATCAACCGCAAAACAGTTCAGAAGTGAAGTGGAAGGTCCATATGGGAACTCTTAACCTGTAAGAATTCCCCAACTCACCTGCATTGCTTCAATCTGCCTTATAAGAGGCCTTGTAGAATCAGGAACTTGACTGACTAACTCCTCACACCGGCGCTCACTAGCCTAATAAAACAGCAAATCACGACATTAGAACTAGAATTAAAAGAATAAAAGAACGTCATCAAATTTATTAAATCAGAATCTCATCAAGTCGACAGACTTGGTAACGTTTTTGAAGATCCTCAATATCCCTCCGAAGCATTTCTTCTCTGGAGACAGCCTGTAACATTTCAAGTAGAAAGGTAAATTCCATATTTGAAATGGATGTCAAATCTACAATTTCAAGATATTAAGGAACTACCTGTTGGTCTTTTCTACTCAAAGTTTGTCTTAGTTCCTCAAGTGCCTGAACTAGCATAGTCTCACGTTCCTCTGCCTCTCTTAGACGACTCTCTAATTCACTTCTGGCTTCATTGTTTGCACGTGCCTCAGCCAATGCTTCTGCCTCCTTTGCTGCAGTCAAAGCATTAGTATAATATTCTTTTTGGGCAGCAAGTTTGGTTTGGTGGCTTTCTATGGTTTCTTGCAGTAACTTCTCTGTAGCCATCTTGTCCTTCTTGATGCTCTCAACTTTATTCTCTTCAACCTGGAAGGAGGATGAGGAAGCTCATATATGCATAAAATAAGCATTTTTACCCAAAATCATTGGGTAATCTTAAGCACTAAGACCTGATAGGATGCAATACATACTACAAGCATTGGCCACTTCATGGATAGTGGAATGATTTTCTTTACATGCAACTAACATGGGTCCATATTCCAATTAAATGTTAATAGAGGGCATTAGAAATGCCTAAAAGGGCGGCAAAATCAGGTCTGACCGGTATGAGGGCGAAGGATGTCAGTGATCAACTTTCCCATTTGCAGTTGAAAGAGATTAAAGTGTGAATAGGTGTTTGTTTGTGCAAAGCAACTCTCAACAAAGATGGATAGAACGGGCATTAGCCCATACCAAATTTAGGGTCAATGCAGTGGTGAAATTACAGCAGTATGACCTAAAACTAGCTTACACTAAAATTACCTGAAGTTTGGTTGTCAAACCTTTCTTCTCTTCTTCGAGCTCTCTTATCTAAAAGTTGAAAACATTCAAAATGTTTTTAGATCAGATATACAGAAGATATGGAATTAAATGTGAAAGTTAGTAGAATCAACAAGTCAATCAGCTACCTGGGCTCTTAACTTCCTCATTGTACCTTCCTGAGCAGCCTGCTTCTTCGAAAGCTCTTCACCTGGAATTATGGATGCATACCTTCAAATATAAAAATCATATGCAAAAAAAAATTCCATTGCAAAGTAAATATGAAATTTCAAAGCACAGATATTTGAACATCCTTAATGCTAATGCATTTTTTTCCCAAGCTTTTTTAAAGTTGCACAAAATTATATTCATCATCATTGAATATCTATTTTGGCTAGCTAGACCTTTGGTGGGACCATAGTTGGGAGTAGCCCTCTTCAACTATGTGTCAAAAGCTTAACCTTGACTATTGGTTGACATACATTCAAGTATGACGTATCAATGGTAGCTCTGAAGAAACCTAGTACTGTGATACTGTGATAATGAAAGAAACGAGTAAGGGCAACTCTATGTTTTTAGAGTAAGGAAATGGACACATAGCTCTACCTTCAGCCATAACCTGATTGATAATTTCATCTTTTTCCTTCAGAAGAGCTGCTGCATCAATCTTCTTACTCTGCTCTCTCCGGAGTGTATCCCTTTCCTTCGTAAGGGCATAAACCTGTAACGAACATGCTAAGACAATTGTTGCAGCAGAAAGGGTAGCAAAAGGAGCCACAAAAATTGTCATAAAATGTGAGTCATCTTAAATGAGCATGTTATATAAATATTGGGGAAAGCTTTCATTTCAACTATGCAACATAAATCATCGTTATCATAGTATCCCCTGAAGACACTGGCATCTTCTAAGACGTGATGGAATTTTGTGTATATTATAATATATATATAACTGTATACAACTACAATGTATTTTATAGGCAGGTCCGTAATTTTATACCACGTGAAAATAAGTATATTGCCAGAATAAATGGGGTGGTTGTATGTATATTGCAGTAGGGAATTATGCATATCTTGTTGCAATTTCATCCTAAGCTACAAATTGGCACACATATTTAAAATCTTGAACACATATCAGATTGGTTATTCAAGAGTTGATAACCTGATATTTTCCTTCAATGCAGAGAATTACAGCAAATTGCTTGTCAGGACAATGTTGATAAATAAATCTTTTTTAAGAAAAAGTTAAAAGGAGAAAGACATGGAACACCTTTCTTTCAAGAGTTGCAACCCTCTGATGGTATTCCTCTCTCAAAGACTCAATTTCAGCATCACTTGATTTTCTCTGTTGCATGAACTCCATCCATGAAAATGAGAAATGCAGGTAAGAGCTAAAGAATAGGGCAATTATCTGAATGTTTAATCATAGTAGGAGTGACAAAGTTTCATATCAAAGAAATATGAGAGGGAAAGACTGAAATACAGCAGGAGAGAAAATCACATGACCTTAGTCCAATTGAACAAGTTTATCTAAGAAATGAATATCCATGAATGTCAGGCAGCAAGCAGAGACCTCTTAAAAATATTTTCCTATGGTAGAAACAAATTGCATATTTAAAGGATACAGCTACCTTGTTAAACTCCATTTTAAGAATGTTAGCTAAACCTTTAGAGATGATTGTGCACAGAAGAGGTACAACTTCCGTACATCCTAAAAGGTACCTTTCCTGATATCTCAACTGAGAGATTGTAAATACTGCAGTAGATTTTTTTTATACACATATGAATACAACAAGGTAGCACAATTATGCAATAAAATGTAACTGGAATATCCAATTCAATAACACTGGAGAAAATTTAAAAAGAACCGAGAGAAAAATTGTAGTAGTAAATGAGTTTTAATAAATGATGATCATGTCAACAAACTGTACCTAACTCAAAGCAACTGGCGCCCAAGAAAAAAAAAACTGACCTTCAAGTCTTCAATAACAACTTTCAAGTTCTCATTTTCATTCATCAGCTTTGCAATCTCATCAGTTTTTGCCTGGAAAAGTAACAAAGTGAGTTGAATTTGAATTAAGCGTTGAAACTGAATGAGGAAAACCAGTAAAAAGATGTAAATTGGAATACCTGAGCTTGCCTTGCAGCACCTAGTAATGCAGTTTCCATCATTTTCATCTCCTGCTTCACCTTCTCCAGTTCAAACACTCTTAGGCGTTGCTCTTTAGTATCAACCTCAGGATCAATTAATTGCTTGTCTTCTACAACTGCCTTAACAATTGCATCACTTTCTTGAGAAACTGATTCCAAAACCATGCCTGGAGCTTCATCTGAGGGAGTTGCAGTCGATAAAGAAGAATCATGATTCATTTTAGTCTCTTTCACGTTTTCAGGTTGAGAATCAGAAACATCTACTTCAGCTTCAGCTCGAGTATAACTTGATTCCTCAGCATGGGCATCCATTAATGCCTCAGCAGGGTTATCACTTAATGACTCTGCTTGGTCAGCACGAGTCACTGCAGAAGGAACCAGGGAACTTTCTTTTACATCCTTCTGTGCTTGTGTTTTCAATTCATTAGTTCTTTCATGCACATCCACTTCACAATGAGATTCATCATGCACAACATACCCACCCTCAGCTTGATCTACTCCAATACCTCCTGACTTGGGTTCCACTGAATCTAACTGTTCAACAGCCCCCACTTCTGATGTCAGTTTCCACTGTTGATCACCATCCAAATCAAAGCACCTAACACCATGGACACTGGGTTCAGGAGAATCACTAGGCGAACTCTTCAATTCAGATTCAATTTCAGCATCATCAGGCTCCGCAATTGCATCATCTTTTCTCTCCACAATCGCGTTATTCTCATCATTCTTTTGTTCCTCGAGACCATCACTCTTTTCTTCAACAACAACAGCTTTCTCTTCGTCTGCATTTTGTTCAATGCTACAATTCTGTGATTCATTTTCCCCAACCATTGACGATTCCTGTGGAGATCCACCTTTTCCCGAACTTTCAACATTTTGCTCCTCATTCATTTGTCCCATAAAAGCCATAACAGGCCATAACCCCACAGCTGGAAGTCAAACACAAATCAATGTCCTTACTTTAACAACCTCAAGAACCACATATGTATAATTTCCACACACACGTACACAAGGAATTATACAACTAACTAGTTCTCTATCCAAAACAAGTATTCCTGAATCCTGACCCTATCCAATCGGTTCAAAAATGAAAAGAAGAAAAGAACATGAAACTTCTAGAATATAACCAACAAGTACCTTCGGTGGAAGCTGTGGTTGTTGCCGTTGTTGTTAAACTTGACTCAGGCTTCTCCTCCAAGCCAAGAGCGGTATCGAAATTCTTCTCGATGTTCTTCACGCTCTCGCTCAGCTTATTCACCGCTCCGGCTAGATCCGGGAAATTCCCTAGAGACACTTTCCCGCTAAACCACGCCATTGATCCTCCAAACACTTACATTAATCGCCAAAAAGAAACTCAATTCAAGAACCACCTATTGTGGATCCGAGTCAAGATTGTGTCATTTCAAGTGAAATGCGGAATCTGATGTGAGATCAAAACGTTTTTGGTGAATTTGGGATTTCAAATCATACGAGTCCTTATTGTTAAGCTGTTCCTATTAGTTTGTATGCCGTTTTCTTCATTTTTCGCATTTTCTTTATACACACGAGAGAGAGAGAGAGTCACTGAGAGAGGAACGTTTCCGTTAGTGGACGTACGTTTTCTGGGTTACTACCTGATGTCGAAGATTATTGCCCTTTTACTACTAATTTAATTCATTAAACTCAACTTTTTAATTTTCGTAGCTTTCATGTGTTAAAAACAAATCAACAATACTAATTCCTACATTTTGAACATTTATACATTTTTATGCGATTCTTTACACATTAATTTTCTAGATTTTTATTTAATCTCAAGTTTAACATTTTTATTTATTTACATATTAGTTAAACCCGCTAGCAAAAGACCTTTTTTTTTGTAATTAACAACGCCTAAGTTCAAGGAAAAAAACTACTGATGAGTTACTTGAGACAGATAAACTTTAACTAAGTCTGCTAACAATAAAGGAGAAAGTCCCTCAACAATCAATACATTACAAATTCTTTACCAAAAGAAAAACTTTTCTTAGACACAACAAAAGATGGCCAACCGATCCCAAATTTTTTTTAAGATCCAAAAATTATTCTTAGGCCTCGTTTGGTGAAGAGCTGATCAGCTCTTTTTTAGCTGGTCAGCTCCTCATAGCTTATTAACTTTCAAAAGAAGCTAAAAATTTTGTTTTGTAAATAGCTAGTTGGATTGGCTGATTCAACCCAACCAGCTAATATTCCACCAGCTCCTCTATAGGAGCGTTTTACCTCCATCAACTAATAATTTTTTGCTTTTTCTCCATTTTGCTCCCACTACTCTTAAGTCTATTGAGTCTCGTTTTTTCCAGATTATTCTTCCTCAAGCGTTACTCTCGTTTTCTCTCACCATCTCACTGTCATGCGATCTTCGTTTCCTTGCTTCATTCATTCACTCTCACGCATCAAGGAAGGAGAATAGACCAAATGGAGAGAAGGTTTGAAGTTGACCATGGAGGAGTTCAGCCCCGACATAGAAAAGGAAGAAAGTCGCACTGTCGGTTAAAGATCGTCTGATAAGAGGTGGGTTTCTCTTGATTTACGGTTGGCTTTCTTCTTTTTAGGATAAAGATTGATTATTTTTTTGGTTTTTGCTATTAGTGGTCGTTTTTGGTTTGTGGGTCGTCCGGATTTTAGATCTACATAAACTAGGAATCTCTTTTTTTTGTTGGAATTTTCTCTGTTCCGGTGGTTTTTGTGTCTGCTTGAATTTAACCTTGGCTAGTAATTATCCATAAAGTAGAGCTTGTTAACTAATTTGGTTTATGTTTTTTCTTCGATTTGCAGTCAAAGGAGAGACCCACTCCTGGGTAAGTCTTTTTCTAGGTTAACTTTGTGCTTTCTTCCTCATTCCTTCGAATACGATCGCAAGAAGCATGCTTTGCATTTTTAAGCTTCATCGTTTAACTTTTGTAAATTGATCTTGTTCTTTATCTCGAAGAATAAGATTAATCAATGAACTTTTGTACCATATACTCATCTAAAGTTTCTGATTCCAGCTTATATTGCGTGCTTTAGTCTGTGAGGAGTATTACCTACTTCGTCATGTAATTGATTACAAGAGGGGATGCATGTTAAACTACTTGTTTCATTTGTTCGCTTGATCATTTTTTAGTTGAATTAGAGACGCTAAATGTTGTTGAAAGTTCTAGTTTTGTTTGCTATCAAATGTATCATTGAAAGGGTAAGAGTATGTATTATAACATCTTTCTGATGGGTTGAGACTTGAGGCTCAAACTTTTTGCTTGATGGCGCTATTTGTTTTAAGTAAAGATTCTTACTTTTTAGCTAATAGGATTTGCATGGAATGGAAAGTTAGAAGTCATTAGTTTAATTCTTAATCTATCGACTTTATACCTCTACCTTGAATATATTTGGGATCTTAATCCATTTTTTTGTCTAGTTAGACTGATACCTAAAATATTGTTTCCTGACTAAATACAGTCGTTGCAGGTGGCAAAAAGAGCTGAACGGCGGTAAGCTTCATCTTTAACTTGATTTCCATTTAAATAACTAGATTTGAATTTAGGTAACAATGTTCTGGGAGTGGTAATTATGTTGTATCTATCATCTTATTTATATTTTCAATTCTATTTGAGTGTCTTAGATGTTCCAATAGTATAATCCTTACTGCTAGGTTGAACATTGCATATTATGTAACTTTGAGATGATACACTAAGGACTATATGAGTGGAGCAGATATATAGAAAGTTTTGTGGTCTTTAGGTCATGTAGACTGAAGTGATGCGATGATGGGTTCCTTTGTCTATTTTTTGAAATATTAGTACTTGATAATTGTAGCCAGCGGGGGAATAGTAGACAACATGTTCACGATTCACTTCTTACTATTGCGTAACATTGCCAAATTGTTAGTGTTGAATGTTGTTTTGTCCTCCATGTGCATTATTTATCTGTTCCCTTAACTTCTGTTTAGTTTTTAAAGGTGGTGATTTGCTGAATGGTAAGATTTGGGTCATCTTTAAGTGTTGTGATGCGATGGAAATTATAAGAAACAAAATGTAATTGCTTCTTAAGAACTTTCTCTGACTCTTTTCCTAAATCATAAATCATCATTCGATGTATGGCTAGCTTTTTTCGACCTCTTTATCTTTCCTTTGATTGTTATCACAGTAATATCTAAATTTGTCTTCTGCATTTGCAGGATAATCCCATTGAACCTCAACGTTATTATGAACCTTTTGAAAAGGACACTATTAAATTTGGTAATAGTAGGTAGGTAACTAACAAAGATGGAGTTTGAAATTATTATGTGTTTGTAAAACAATCCTTCTTGCTGACTATCAAGAACTCAAGACATTAGATATGTATATTATGAAATATTTGTGTTGGAACAGTTCTTTGTGGGATATATCACCATGTGAACTTTGATTGAGCTAGATGGCTTTTTGTTAATGAATGATTGTATAGTTCTTCACATGATTTGATAATATTGTATGCTCTCTTTTGGTATGATAATATAGTTTAAACTTTCTATCTTCTTTTTCTTTACTCTTCAACAGAATTTAGATGGTGTTAACTACTTTCACGTGAAGGTTGTGGGATTGTTAATGTCTCACCTTCGTTTGTCTTGAAACTTTGGTCCAGAAGTTTGGAAGAGGTTACTTCAGTGTACTAACTTTTATCTTACTTCATTTTATATTGAATCACATTCATAATCTTACTTTTTTGGCTTATCCTCTCCTTTATGTTATTTTCAAACTTCTAATTAACCTAATTTTAAGTGCACAAAGTGAAAGACAGATTGAAATAAGACAGAGTGAAAGACAGATTGAAAGATTCAAACTTCTTTGCACTGAGTGAAAGACAGATGCCCCAACTAGGAGCAGCAGCCTTTATGGGAAGCCCATCATTCGTACTGAGGTAGCTATCTATGCTTCTTATGGATTTTCTAGCTATTTGTGCTACTGATTTATGGTTGTAGTTGTAATTGATTTAACGAAACATCAGGCATGATTTAATGAATGCAATATGAGATTTAATAAATGAGATATGAGATAGATTTAGTTTCATTAAATGAATTCTGAGAGTAGTTGAGGTTTATATGGATTTGGTGCAATCGAATGTTATTGTAGCCCTTAGGAGAAAGTAGCTACTTTTTGTATTGCATGCATTTAACTTCATTTATGACTTCATTGATCACTCTCAACTACTCCGCTGCCTGTTATTGCCTTTAAAATGATCAGGTAACTTACATTACCTGATCAGTGACTCTAAATTCTTAACTGACTCTTTGTGGGCTCACTTTGATTTTGCCAATATTGTCTTCCTTTACTTTCGTTTGTAAGTTTTATTCTTTCTATGTTCTGATCATGCCTCATTTGATTGAAAGGAGGATTGTTTCTATTTTTTGATTGAATCTTGTATGTTTGTGTGGGTACTGCCTCTTAGCTTTTTGATAATTACTGAGATTTAAAAAGGTTTGGTTTAGAATTGTGTGTGTTTGTGTGGGTACTGCCTGTTTAGAATCTTGTCTATTTGGTTTACTTTATTGCTTCTCATTAATTAAGGAATTTTTAGTGTTAAGCTGGGTTGTATTGAGTGTGGACTTGCATTTTCGAGTGTTAACCTGGGTATTTTTTAGTGTTAACCTAGGTTGTTGCTATTTTGGTGTTAGTGCTTGGGTAGTTATAGTAACATAATACTATTAGAGTTATTGACCCTTTTGTGCTGAAGCATTCAATTCTGACTATATTTAACTTGTATAGTCCTAAGAGATTGGCGAGCTTAAGTTTGTTTGTGTATACATGGATGAATTTGGCTCCACTTGCATTTGTTTAACATTAACCTTTTCTTTTAACAGAGCATTAACTTGAAAGTTTGGTGGCCAAGATATACAGTTGGCGAGTGGTCATTTTTCGTTCATAACACGTTTCAAGACTTGGGGTGGAGTGGTAAGGATTAAAACTCCGGATTTGTATTTGTTAATATTGAAATGTTTGTCACTAATAGAAAGAGATGTATTTGTATGGATTTAGCAGAATGTAAAAGATCATTCCATATGATTTTTAATATTGAAACAAATTGATTTTTAAGTGATTTAAGCTCCATTTGAAGGGATCATCACTTGTGCATTGCATAAAACAATAGTTTTCTTATATATATTGTTCTTATATTCACAACCGCATAAACTAATAACATGATTTATATTCACTATCATATATGTATAACAACAGTAAGTTAATAACTTGATTTCACATATATATATAGTCACATTATCGTATACAAAGCAATAGTTTTCATATATGTATAACAACAGTAAATAGCTTGATTTCACACACACACACACACACACACACACACACACACACACACACACATATATATGCACAGTATCGCATACAAAGCAATAGTTTTCATATATGTATAATAACAGCAAGTTAATAACTTGATTTCACACACACACACATATGCACAGTATCGCACACAAAGCAATAGTTTTCATATATGTTTATATATACAATATTGCATGAATTAATAACATGATTTTATATGTGTGTATATATATATAATATCCCATAAAATAATAGTAAATGAATAACATGATTTCACACACACACACACACACATATGCATAGTATATAGTTTTCGTATATGTATTTATACACAGCATAAGTTTTCATATATGCATATATACACAATATTGCATAAGTTTTCAATATGATTTCACGTATGTATATATGCAATATCGCATAAATTAATAACATGATTTAACACATATAATGTTGTATCACATAAAGCAAATGGGCAGCTTCCATATAATTTAAAAGAGTATAACTTGTAGTGGACAATTAAAATTTGTTGTTGATATACATGGGTCGTATTTGGTGGATTATGATAATTTCAATTATATTTTATTTTGTTTTATATCATTCGATTAATTTTGTACCATAGTTGATATTAATGTTCAATCTCTAATTTATATATGTAGATTACTTATATTTTAATCTTTAATTTAATTTAGTATTTGAGTTTAATTGATCACGTATTCAAAGTTGATCATTTAATATTTAATTTTTTATAATATTATGTAATTATTTAATAATTCTTTGGTTAAATAAAAATATATTATAATAAAATTTTATATAATTTTTAAATGATATTCACAAGTTAATTATATTACTTAATTTAAATTAAGAGATCAAATAATTTTAATGTTAGTAAGTATTTAAAATATATTGAAGATAAAAAGTATTTATATAATTATTTTATTGAAATAATCTAATTGTAACCAGCTATAGTAACTCAATAGTGAATCCAATTGCAAATTAGTTAATAAGTACATAACCTTTTTTCATCTTGTATGATTAGACGGCATCATCTCAAAACAGAAACAAAAGAGAAAGTCAAAGGGGGAAAGATATAGGTAGAGTTCATTGGCCAAAAGAAATACTTCTTCTCTTTTGTGACCTTTGTAACCAATATATTCAAAGGAGTAAGGGAAAACATGGTG
>JANVCL010000005.1:2925504-2946780 GCA_026546855.1 Erythroxylum incrassatum | reverse complement strand
CTTAATTTCATCAAATTTTCTTAAATTCATAAATTGTCTCACCAATTTCTTTCTCATTTAAATTCATTTTAATATTTCTAATTTTCATCAAAAGTTCGGGGTCCAACAGAACAAGTCGTATAGATCCAACATGAAGATGTGTATGGTTTTGTTCCCTTCATAAAGGCAATCAACTCCTTAGGAATTTCAAGCTTTAGATACTTTTTTGCAGTTGTAGATCTGAGACCACACTATTCTAATTTGGAACTTTGGATGATTTCTTTCACAAGAGGTCTAGTAGTAGACAAAATACTACGAATACTTCTTGTCCAAGAACGGTCACGAGAATATATATTATATGGATTCAACAATGGTAAAGAAGACTCATAAACACGATTTTCTACAGGCACATAAGTAATTTCTACTAAATTTTCAATTTTGTTTGATAAAACATGCTTAACACTAGAAGGCAAACTAGAGATAGACAAGGTTGACGATAAATGAACTGGATCCAAAGAAATTGTTTCCATAATTCTTATGGTACTCTCTTCTTACTCACTTCTCTTAACCTGAATTAATGTTCCTCTCTTGACAAAGATGTGAAGATGGTTTCCAAGCTAAACACAAAGCGATTGTGAATAACTCCCTGTCGCTAGAAGCGAACAGGACACAAGGTTTAAAAAACCAAGGGGTACGTAGGATATTCTGGACATATACCAGACTTGAACAAAATGAACCAACCAGTGGGTACTGAGATTCTTCCCGGCTTGTTTTGTTCTATTTTAGCTCTGATACCACTCAATAGTATAGGATTATGCTTTTGGCCTAGAAAAGTATCATTGGTACAACAGAGATTGAATTCTTGGGTATGCAATTCAAAGATGGATTCTACCAGCTGGGTCCACACCTTGCAAAAAAATTATTGCAATTTCCAAATGAACATCTCACTGTGAAGCAAATTCAACAATTTCTCAGGATTGTTAATTATATCAGAGATTTCATGCCACACGTGGTGGTTTACACATCGAGATTATCAAACCTTATGAAAAAGAATCCACCACCTTGGACTAATGAACAAACTGAAGCTGTCAAGCATCTTAAGTACATCTGTCAGAATCCTACACGTGTAAAGATTTCTACTCAAAGCATCTGGTCTTACATAATGATGTTGGCATTACAGCTTTATCTACACAACTCCGGCAGCATCCGCCATGGCCACCAGATACTTTTTCTCCATATAAGTATCCTTTCTCTCTTTGGCCTACTAACTTCATTCAGTCTTTTAATTCTCTACAATTTTGGCATAAAAAACACAAAAACATGGCTAGTCAACCTTTTATTGCTTTTACAAAAAAAGCTTTTACTTACATAACTACTAGTCCTACTAGTGTGTCTAAAGTTTCCTCACTTGCTTGTATTAATTTATTCTATTACTTGTATCAATTTTTGAGTGAACATAATTCTCTTGGCAATCTTACGATGTTCAACCTCAAGGAACCTTACCTTAATGTGAGTTTTCTGTTTGATCCTATCTCCGAAAACACATTATGATATCTTTGGGTGATCTCTGACCTTTATGCTTGTGCAATTACAGTCTCACCTCTTCAATTATATCAAAATCTTTGTGATTAAAACAATGGAACTTCTTTACTATAGACATTTTTGGAATGGTTTCAACCGTTAGACCAATGGAAGCATCAATGCTCTGTCATCATTGAACAACATCGTCTATGGACTGCTTCAGCTAGATGACAATTTACGCACTGCTTCTTCATCCTCCATCGTCTATACAGAGAAACACATACTGGTGTTCTTTACATAGAACAACGTGTCCAACACTATCACACATCTTTATATTGGCCACGTCATCAAGAAAACGTACTTCAATCTCTAAGAGATTTTCTTAAAAAGATTAATCATTTTCTAGATAAACCAATCCTCACTACATCTATTGGACCATACCCTGGTCAATTTGTCCCTGGTGAACCAGAAGCACCAAAAGTTGATATTCCTGGTTCCAATAGTCCTGATTATGACACAGAAGATACAATCTCAGATATTGTAGGCCCTTCTCAACCTAATAACTCAGTTTTTCAGGATGCTCAAGATCCTAATGATGATCCTTTCAGCCCAAATGAAGATGAGTTAAATCAATTCCTGCATAATCTTCATACATCTGAGCTTAGTCCTCATAAGAAAAGAAAATCCCATCAACAGGATACTGACAACTCTGATGATCCAGACTCTCCATCCAATTTTCAATCATGGCACGAAGCAATTCGTGATAAATAATTCTTTGGATTCCTTGCGTCTTTATCTAACCCATCTTTTGAGACAAACAGGTCACTGAAGACTTTGAAGAAAGCATATCATCTCATACAACTACCTTCATGATGAAAGATGGTCCCACACATCACCTTCAAGACACTATTGAAGATTTCATCTTATCATCTTCCTGTTCACCTTTATACTTTTATTATAGCAGCACTGTTACTTTATGACTTTTGTAAAAGTAGGTGACATTTGTCTAAAATCTAGATTTACTTTTGCTAAAGTAGATTCCTTTTGATAAGGTTAGGCAGCTTTTGTTAAAGATGTAATCATGTTATCTCTCGGTAGATTTCCTTTTCAGACCATCACTTCGCTTATAAAAGCAGGGCTCTTCTTCAGTTGTAAGTAGACCTTTTAGATGAGTGAAATGATATATACAAAATGAAGAAGGTTTTCTTCTAAATCTCTTCTCATTCTGAAAACTTCCAACCTTGAAGTCATGTCTCCTAAATGCCTAAGGTGTAAGATGAGTATGCTCTACACTCACCTCTTTTGAGGATCTTGTGTATCAGAAAATCTATGACAGTCTAGGATTGGTCGTAAACAATTCTGTTGTGTTTGATTCTTAGTAACGGGGAATGAAGAGTCTTACTATGTGAGAGAAGTAAGGTTCCTAAAAGGCTTGAGCATTGTGTGCCCATGTAGCCGATGGACAGGCGTTGAGGGTTTGTAGCTCACATATCTAGAACTTACTTAGATAAATCATACTTCCAATCCGACTTCGTGTAGTCAAGGAACCCAACCAGATGTGGTTGCTTGTTGGCTGTAATCAGTGAGGTTAGCTATTTAGGTGTCGTAGTTTCTCTGTGTGCCCGTATAGGTCCTAAAGTGGTATTAAAGCCAGAACAGAACAAAATAAGCAATTTTCAAAAGCTTTCGTCTTTAAAGACGTTATTGGATAAAGACTAGAGTTTTAATTATAGCTTTGTCCATTGGATAAAGACTAGCCATTGAATGTTTTCATAATGCTTTCAAAAGCCTTCTTCTTTATCCAATAACCAATAAAGTCATGGTTCTTTCTGTTTTGTTAATAAAGTCACGATGTTTGTTTTTATATTGACCAATGGATTCAAACCAGAAATAATACTAAAGTTTTAAATTTATACTTATTAGTATATATGTTATGGATTAATATTATGATGAGTTTTGGGGTCAAAATTTATAATTTCTGGTTGGATTTGTAAAATTTTGACCCAATTCTTGATTTGAGCTGACAGGATTGTCAGTATCGTAGCATCAAGAAATTGGAGCTATGACGTTTTCATACAGCTTATGCAAAATTTGATATTTTAATTTCAGATTTTGGTATTTTAAAGAAATATATAGCATTTGAAATTAAATTAATTGAAGCAACATGTTGTCAAAGCAACATCTCTTGTGAAAATTAATTTAACTTAGAATGTTAAAAAAGTTTTATGTGTATGTTATTCATGCGAATATATACTGGCCCAAAGGAAAGTTAATATTGGCCCGAATTGCATATACATTTGTGGTGTTAAATGTGTGACAATTATTCAGTATAATATGTAAACATTAAATCGGTCCAAAGAAAGGTTTATTATTGACATGCCTTATTTCCAGTGTTTGATCACTACATCAAGGTACCACTTACAAGTTAGTATTTCTATCCAAAGACTAAATATTAATGTTGTGCAAAGTATCTTGTGCTGAGGCCCTACCATTATCTGTATATAATTAATTTGGCATATTATAGTGTTGTTATGTGAGTAATTAGATTTTGTTTGTTTTGTTCTCTATTCAGTTCCTGATTCTGCTACAAAAATATGTGCTAGTGTTAATTCAATTCCTATGCTTAATGACACCAATTTTAAGTCATGGAAGGAGAACGTTTTGATTGTTCTTGAAGTCATGGACTTGGATCTTTCTTTATGAGTCGATCAACCTGATCCACTTACTAGTGAGAATACCTCTGATCAAAAAAGCAAGTTAGAAAAGTGGGAAAGGTTGAATTGTATGAGCTTGATGATCATGAAACGTGCCATTCTAGAAGCTTTTTGGGGCACTATGTCCGATCATATTACTACAGCTAAGGGTTTCCTTGACGATCTTAAAATTTGCCAAAAATGAAAAGGCTGAAACAAGTACACTTTTGGCAAAGCTTATCTCAATGAGGTATGTAGGAAAAGGAAATATAAGAAAGTACATTATGGAAATGTCCCACATTGCTTCAAAATTGAAAGATCTTAAGTTGGAATTATCCGAAGATTTGTTAGTGCATCTGGTTTTGATATCTTTTCTGGCACATTACAGTCAATTCAAGGTGAGCTATAACTATCAAAAAGAGACATGGTCTCTTAATAAGCTTATCTCACATTGTGTCCGAGAAGAGGAAAGATTGAAGCATGATAAGGCAGGAAGTGCTCACTTAGCCACAACATCTAATGACAAAAGGAACAAAAGGACGAAAACAAAGGAAGCCACGGTTCCGGCAACACAAAAGAAACAACAAAAGGAAGAAAATCCAAAAGGTTGTTTCTTCTGTGGAGCTAAAGGTCATGTAAAGAAGCAGTGTGTCAACTATCACCCATGGCGTGCAAAGAAAGGGTTGCCTGAGTTGCTAAAAACTAAGTAACGGTGAAAGATACATCTATGTAGGAGACGACAAGTCGATAGAAGTCAAAGCAATAGATACTTTTAGATTTTTGTTAAGAACTGGATTTTATTTGGATTTAGTTGAGACTTTTATTATAGCATCTTTTAGACAAATTTTGATTTCTATTTCTGATTTGGACAAATCTAGTTATTATTGTTCATTTGGAAATGGAATATTTAGTCTCTTTCAAATTTCAAGTTTAGTTGGTGTCAGCTCCTTATCAGATTACAATAATCTATATATGTTTGACACTAATGCTTCATTTAATGAAGCCTTACATGTGGGTACATGAAGTTTAAAGCGCAAATTAATCGGAGAGAATTATTCCTCGTTGTGGCATAAGAGATTAGGTCACATCTCCGAAAGGAGAATTGAGAGACTTGTGTCCAAAGGAATTCTCAATCCCGTTCCTTTTATAGATTTTGCTACTTGTGTTAATTTCATTAAGGGTAAATACACAAATGTCAAGAGACTGGGTGCCAATAGGGCTTCAAATGTCTTAGAACTTATCTATATGGATATTTGTGGGTCATTCCCTATGGCATCTTGGAATGGTCAATTGTATTTTATAATGTTCATAGACGACTTCTTGCAATAGGGCTACCTTTATTTCATCCATGACAAATCACAGTCTTTGGACGCATTTAAAAACTTTAAGGCTGAAGTTAAGAACCAATTCACCAAAAGGATTAAAAGTGTCAGATCTAACCGTGGTGGCAAGTACTACGACATATATGACAGATCAGGTGAACAACATCCAGGACCGTTTGCTAAATTCCTAGAGGAAAGTGGTATTGCCCCACAATACACTATGTCAGGTTTGCGTAGCATAAATGTGTTACTGAAAGATGAAACAAAACTCTCAAGGATATGGTGAGGAGTATGATTAGTCATTCAACCTTGCCAAAATCACTCTGGGGAGAAGCACTAAAGAATGTAGTATATACACTCATCAGAGTTCCAACTAAAACAATTGATAAAACCCTTATGAACTTTGAACGAGCAAGAAGCCAGTTTAAAGCACTTGCACATTTGGGAATGTATAACTGAGGCAAGGCCTTATAAGCCAAATGAAAAGAAACTGGACTTAAGGACTATCAGTTGTTACTTTATTGGATATTCTGAAAGATCCAGAGGTTACAAGTTTTATGATCCCATTACTAAGGCAATTTTTTAGATGGGAAATGCTTGGTTTTTTTAGGATGTTGAGTTTGCGGAGGCAGAAAGGATTAAGGAATTTGTTTTTTAAGAGGAACATGTTAAAATTCCTCTAATTGCTATTGACAATGATTAGGGTCAAGTTTCCATTACTGACATTGTTCAAGAAGCAATTCAGGATCAAGACAATGTCATAGAAACTCCTCCCCAAGTTCAACAACTTGTACTAGAAGAACAAACTCTACATCCTCAAGAACCTATGCCATTGAAGAGATCCATTAGAGAGAGGAGAAGTGCAATTCCAGATGATTATGTTGTATTTCTTCAAGAACATGAAGTTGACATTGGTATGGTGGAAGATGATCCAATTAACTTTTGTCAAGCTATGGAAAGTTTTAACTCTCAAAAGTGGATTGATTCCATGAATGAAGAGATAAAGTCCATAAGGGACAATGATGTTTGGGACCTTGTACCATTGCCTAAAACTGCAAAACCTATTGGATGCAAATGGATATTTAAGACCAAAAAGGATTCGAAAGGCAATGTAGAAAGTTATAAGGCTCGTCTTATCACAAAGGGTTTTACACAAAAAGAAGGCATTCATTATAAAGAGACCTTCTCTCCGGTTTCTTCGAAAGAATCTTTCAGGATAATAATGGCATGAGTGACATATTTTGATTTTGAGTTGCATCAGATGGATGTTAAGACAACATTTCTCAATTGTGACATTGATGACATGATTTATATGGTGAGGCCAGAAAACTTTGTGGTAGGAGATGCAAAGCAAATGGATTGTAAACTACAAAAATCCATCTATGAACTCAAGCAGGCATCTCGTCAATGGTATTACAAATTTCACTAAGTTGTCATCTCGTTCGGTTTTGAGTTGTCATCTCGTTCAGTTTTGAGATGAACTTGGTTGATGATTGTATATACCATAAGTTCAGTAGGAGTAAGTGATGTAAGCAGGACCATGGACAATCGAGCAAGGCCAGGCAAAGAGCTAGCCATACCAGAATGGTCCATGACCAAAGCTAGGACCAAGAGATTTAAAGAGGCTCTTTGTACGCATGTAGGCTTTTATCTTGAGAAGATGACGAACTTCGAGCATATTGGAGGAGAGTTTACTGAAATTGAGCCCAAATTAATCCATTTAACTCAAATCCTTGGACCGGATACACTTAGAGCTTGAAGACCCACAAGTCAAACCTATTTATTTAATTTTTGGACTTCGTTTTATTTTGGGCTTCCATGTATTTTAGCCCAACCCTTTATTATTTGACCTAAGTATAAATACTTATGTTTTAGGGTTTTAGAGGAGATAAGATCATATTGTTTGAGTGTCGTTGGCTTTAGGGAGAAACATTATTCTCTTGATCTTGTTACTTTCCAAACCATCTTTTACTTATCAATTATTTTCTCAATTGTGGCGTGTCGATTGTTCGTCTCTGGGTTTTATTTTGATCATCAGGATTGCTTGGAACAAGTTTCCGAGAGGTGTCGTAGAAATCAAACCTTGCGTATCCTTATTTTCTTGTTTGTTGAATTCCAAATATCTATCCTTTTTAATTCATCTAGGTCAAAAACCCATAAAACAAAAATACCCATTGAAATCATCATCATATCGACGTCAATCTTTCCATGGTGCGCGTCAGTAAGTACAATTTTCTAGTTTTATATGTCGATAACATATTGCTTACCACTAATGATATAGGCTTATTGCACGAAAGCAAGAGATTTCTATCAAAGAAATTTGAAATGAAAGATCTTGGTGACGCTTCTTTTTTTAGGGATTCAGATATATCGGGAATGCTCCCGAGGTATTCTTAGATTATCACAAAAGAGCTATATCGAAAAGGTACTTAAAAGGTTTGGCATGCATAATTGTAAACCAGGTGATATCCCTGTGTCTAAGGGAGATAAGTTCAATTTAAATTAATTCTCCAAGAATGACTTTGAAGCTAAGGAAATGAAAAAGATTCCTTATGCTTTGGATGTAGGAAGTTTAATGTATGCTCAGGTTTGTACGCGTCCGATTATTGCTGTTGGACTCCGTTTCCGGAGCCCAACATTCGGAGATACAAACGTGAGCAAACTCATTCTTCTATTTCAAAACAGAATTTTAGAAAACTTAAGCTTCCTATAATCCACACACATTCGTAATGACCCGTCTTTCTTCTTCACAAAGAGGACCGGAGCTCCCCAAGGCGAAGAGCTCGACCTAATGTAACCTTTCTCCAACAACTCTTCCAATTGCTCCTTAAGCTCTTTCAATTCCGTCGGAGCCATTCTATAAGGCAAAATAGATATTGGCATTATGCCCGGAAGAAGCTCAATGGGAAATTCAATTTCCCTAGGCGGCGGTAATCTTGATAACTCCTCGGGAAAGACATCTGGAAATTTCATGACCACTGGTATCTCTTCTAACCTCCCTCTATCTACCTTTGTGTCTACCACATAGGCCAAATATGCTTCAAATCCCTTCCTCATCATTCTCTCTGCTATCAGAACCGAAACAATCTGAGGTGGACTGACTTTTCTATCTCCCATAAATACCACTTTTCTTCCATTATCTAACTCGAACTTCACTATCTTCTGCTTGCAATTTTTGGAGTGAAGTTGGGTATAGTGTGCAGTCTCGGTTTAATAATAGCCCGAAAATATTTGGGCTATATCTTTCAGATTTCTAAAATGTTTTTGGTGTCATTCGATTCCTTTAGAAAATTTGTAGCTCCATGTCTCTAGTTTAGTTAGAAACAAGAATCATCTCATTGGAGCTCTACAGGTCAAGATATCACCAAAATACTAAACCATGTTCAGTAAAAATATTCAATTCATACTCTTTTAACCGATCCTCTCAATTTGATTCAATCAATCTTTTTCAAATTAATCTCAAAAAACTATAAGTTTTTATGGAGACATAGAGGAATGAGTTAGGAATCCAATGCTTCAAAAATCAGGTCATTTAGAGGTCAGACGACAAAGTTATGGCCAAAAGAGTGAGAGGTGTTCAGGTCTGGGGGAGAGCTGTAGAGTCGCGATTGCAGCCGAAATGATGCGGTCGCAACGATGCGCGATCGCGACTTTCGAGATCGCTTCGCAAAGTCACAGTCGCGACTTGTCGCGATCGCGACTTTTCCCTTCTGCTTTTCTTGTCCGACCTGTTTTAGTATAAAGGGCATAATTTTCACTAAAAATATCGGATTAAGGTCATTCTTTAACCGTTTTAAAAAAGACTTATAGACCTACAATTTCTATGAAGACCTCAAAAATAATTTTGTCTCTATGCAGCAACACAAACTTCAAATAATCATAACTTCCAGCCCCGATATCAAAAGATTTCATACTTTATATCGTTAGAAAGCTAGAAAGATAAGCTACAACTTTCATGAAGACAACTTTGGCTAATTCTACCTAAATCGATGCTGAGGAAGTACCGATCGGATCCTTCACACATAATTCAACCTTCAGAGGTTCAGTTAAGGGAGGATTTGACATATGAAGAGCAACCAGTGGAGATCCTAGATTCGAAAGAAAATGTTTTGAGAAATAAGGTTGTAAAGTTGGTTAAAGTCTTATGGAAGAATCATTCGACGGAGGAGGCAACATGGGAGCCTTTGGAAGCCATGAAGGAGAAGAATCCATACCTCTTCGTAGACTCAAGTAAGAATTTCGAGGACGAAATTCTTTTAGGGGGAGAATTGTTGGACCCTAAATTTTTTTATTTTTTTTTTTATTATTGATTTATTTGTTTTATTATTTTTAGAGTTGATTCTTCTTCTTATAAGCAGTAAGGAAGTCCTTTTATGCCAACACTATCGGTTTTAATTAACTTCCTGGTACACTCTCCCACCAATGCAAACCGTCCTCCTGAAGCAGACTGGCAGCATAGACAACCTTCCCATCATCTTCACAATCCATCTGCTCCAATACCCTCTTTGTCTTTCTCAACCAGGTCTCGGCTACTTCAGGATCAGTGATCCCATAAAAGTCCACTGCTCCATACTTCCTCAGCTTGTCAAACTATTTCCCCTTCTTAACTGGGGTCGAAGCAGAAGTCTGCAACATCTAACCCATAGCCTGGACAAAGGCTTGAGTAAATGCCTGAAACAATCTCGGATCCAAGGTAGGCACTTGCTTTCTTTTCTAACGTATCCATACCCAATATCACATCTAATCGCCCTATCTTCAAGGGCATCAAATCCACTACTAATTGTCCTCCACTAATACAAATCTCATAATCTTTATAAACTTGATAATAATAATATACTGGCCGATTGGAGTACTCACCATCAAAGGAGTACCCAATAGGCTCAAATTTCTCCTATGCACGGTTCTACTCGATAACACAAACGAATGGGTTGAACCCGGATCAATCAAAACAATTGCATCATCATGGTTCAGTATTTTGGTGATATCTTAACCTGTAGAGCTCCAAATGAGATGATTCTTGTTTCTAACTAAACTAGAGACATGGAGCTACAAATTATCTGAAGGAATCGAATTTTAATTCAGTCCCTAAGACTTTCAATTTCTGGAGTGAAGTTAGGTATAGTGTGCAGTCTCGGTTTAATAATAGTCCAAAATTGGGGGTCCAACAATTGCATACAATGTTGGAATACTAGAGAGATATTTAAGTAACCTAGGATTGGATCACTGGAAAGCAGCCAAACGGGTCATGCAGTACTTGTAGAGAATGAAAGATTATCTGCTCACATACAAAAAATCGGATAAGTTGGAGATCATTAGTTATTTTGATTTTGATTTTGCTGGATGCCAAGATAGTAGGAGATCCACTTCGAATTATTTCTACCTGCTTGTTATAGGAGCTATTTCCTGGAAGAGTGCTATGCAGACACTTATAGCTTTTTCCATCATGGTAGCGGAGTTTATAGCGTGTTATGAGGCATCCAATTACAAGATATGGCTGCGAAACTTTGTCATGGAACTGCACATTGTGGACTCTATTGAAAGATTACTTAAGTTATTTTGTGACAATAACTCGACAGTGCTATATTCCAATAACAATAGAAGCTCGACAAAGTCGAAGCACATCGACATCAAGTTCATAATTGTTAAAGAGAGAGTTCAGAGTGGACAGTTATCTATACAACACATTATATCAAATTCCATGATTGCGAATCTGCTTACTAAAGGAGTGTCACCTAAGGTCTTTCATGAGCACACTACTCATATAGGTGTTGCATCTTTTCAGGATATATAGTTTCAGTAGGAGTTTGTATTGTAGATGCTTTTTATATTAGACATTTTTTCACTGTCATTTTAGATATAGTTTTTGGTTAATTTGTTCGAAATTATTTTTATCTTTAAGATATTTGATATATTTTATCTCTGAACTTATTTAAGATTGATCTCATTAAAGCATAAGGTTGGACCAGTTGGCAATAAGCATGCTAAGATCACGCTACTTATAATTTTCATACTACACATTCATGCTTGATCCATGTCATTTGGTTATATCAGCATATGTAACCATTGATGAGTCTAGTTACGTTAAATGTAGCGAAAGTCGCTTTTATCCTATATTGGTATGATTGATGGACCGGATTATTTAAGGATGCATGTAGTAATATAGCAAAATTCTGAGTCTCATAAGGTTAATACACTTTTTTTTTGGTAAATCAGAAAAATTTTATACAAATATGAAAAAGTTACATACACAGCTAGAGATGTTTGAGAAACCACAACCTACAAAAGTTACACAAAGGAGAAAACCAAGGTGCAACACAAAGCAGAGAGAGAGACAACGCACCCTCAAAACACTCCTCTCAAGCAGCCTGGAAAGAAGTTTGTGGGGGCTCCATTGATAAAGATAGCATAGGCTGGAGAAGTAATACACTCCTGAATCCAATGAATAAATTGGGGAGGCCATCCAATAGCCACTAACACATTCTAAAGGAACTCCCAACGTATAGAATCATAGGCTTTTTGTAGGTCCACTTTAAAAGCACATCTCTTATGATTATTGACTAAATGGTAATTTTTAAAAATCTCCTAAGCCAACAATATGTTATCCCCTATTCGCCTATCTTTAATGAAAGTACTTTGATTAGGGCTTATAAAACTAGGGAGGATCTTCTTAAGCCTATTAGCCAAAATCTTAGCGATCACCTTGTAAATAAAGTTACATCACGAGATAGGTCTATAATCCTCTACTGTGGATGGATTCGCTTTTTTGGGGACCAGGGTAATGAAGGTAGACTTATGGTGAAAAAAGTCACGAATAGCCCTAGTAACATCTTCCCCAATAATGTGCCAGGTATGGTTAAAGAAGACCCCATTAAAGCCATATGGTCTAGGAGCTTTATTCGGGTTAAAGGATTTGATCACATCCCTAATCTCTTGATCAGAAATGTCTGCAATGAGAGAGCTGGTAAGAGACTTATTGAGCCGATTAGGGAATAACTTGTCCACAAAATATTTGGAAAAAGGGAGGTCCTTAAAGGACCCAATCGTGCTTTGAAAGTAGCCTATGAAACGATTTTGAATCTCATCAACATCTATAAGGCGAGTCCCATTCTCACCTATAATCGAGTGAATGGTATTCCGATTCCGATTTGCCAAAATGGCATTGCGGAAAAACTTAGTATTGTGATCCCCCTCCCTAAGCCATTTAACACGAGAACATTGCTTTAGGAAAGACTCCTGGTCAGCTAAGGCTCCTAGCAATTTATTGATGGCCTCAGTTTCCTGAACAGCCAACACTGAGCTATTGGGCAAATTACGCATTTGATCTTAAATATAATTTAGATCAGCTTGACAAGTTGCTACTCTCAGATGGACATCTCCCACTTGCCTAGCATTTAGAGATTTAAGGGCCGACCTCACTAATTTAGCTTAGAGACAACACAAAACATATGGGTACCATGGATCTGGGACCTCCACTTCTCTTCCACTATCTGGAGGAAAGACGATTGAGACACTAAGAAATTGGAAAATCTAAATGGGGAAGGTCTAGCCATTCTAGCAATGGAAACCCTTACCATAATGGGGGAATGTTCCGAAATATTAGGGTTTTGGATGATCCCAAAAGAGTTAGGGAATCTCGAAAGTCAGGCTCCATTAACAAGAGCTCTATCAAGCTTTCGAGCCACAAAAAGCTCTCCACATTGCTTGTTAGTCCAAGTAAATCGCGGGCCACTAGAATTCAGTTCAAGGAGCTCACAATGATCAACACAATACCTAAAATCATACATACTATTAAGAGTCAAAGGGCTGAGAGGGTCAGCCTCATGAGGGAAGATAACCGAATTAAAATTGCCCACTATCAGCCACGGATGAGAGTCTACAGAAGTTTTGAGATTTGACAAAGCTGACCAAAGACACTTCCTGTGGTTAACATTGTTTGACCCATACACACAAGTGACAAAAAAACCCACATTACTATTGATAGGAGTAACTTCTAAATGGATGAGCTGGTCAGAAAAAAGCTGAGGCACACACACAAACCTATCTGGATTCCAAGAGACCACTAGCCTAGCATTAGAACTCTGCTCTATATTACTAATAAACCTCCAAGTAGGAAACAAAGAAGAGCAAACATTATTTAAGAAAGGCAAATGCTTAATCCTAGTCTCAATCAAACAGACAAAAGCCACAGACATTTGCTTCAAAGCAGCCGACACACCTAACTGCTTCCTAATTTTAAGGTAACACATATAGCTAAAGTGGGAGATTGTAAGGATTTTTAATCAAACATGTGCGCTTATATGTGTATAATTGTGTATAAAGGCTATCATATAAAGTTGAGCCCAATTAAGTAAAGTAGTCTAATATGGTTATGGTTATGGTATTTTGGGCTTTATGCATCTATTTTAAGTGTGACTTTATATGTATAGGGACCGGGTTTATAATTTCTAGTTTTATGATGGGCCAAACTAAAAATTAGATTAGGGTTTTACTCTAATAAAAATAATTATGCTCCCTAAATTAAATGTACGTATAATTCCTTTTAACATTCCCATCATCAGAAAGAAAATAGAGAGTTAGAGAAAAAATAACTAAAAAAGGCTACGTTCTAATTTGAAAAACAAACCGCAAAACTCCAGTGTAGATTTTACGATGAAATCAGATTTGCTTCCGCTTTTATTTAATTATTGATCATTTGAAATGAACGGATACCTACATTACGGAGATTAAAACAACATAAAGTGGGAAGGTGTTGTTTCTAGCAGAGCCAGGAGATGACCCTGAGCAAATGGAATTGCGGTGATTGGAGGTGGGAATTGTGTGGGGAGAGAGGGCATCTGAGTTGAGGCTACCAGATTAGAGACATCTGGTAGGGAAGGAGCGGAATTCTGGAATTCACATCGGTTAAAGGGAAAGAAATGGGAGTGAGTTACGATTTCATTTCTAGAAAGGAAAGGAACCAGTCTTTTGATCCAGGCGAGAAGAAACCTGCCCTATACCGTTGGCTAAAAGAAGGAAAACTTATTTTGACTTCGTTGGTACGGAATTGAAGAACTTTTACATAAAGGAACAGGCCGAACCGATGTCCACAAATAATTCGAAAACAAGTATAACAATTGAAACGATAAAAAATACATCTACCAAGATATAGTCCATATGATGGTGTCTGGTAGATGATCTAAGAAGGTGCGATCCACAGAAAATTAGTTTTGAAGGTTACTTTTTATTGGTATCGTCAATCAAACATTGTACGAAAGTTCGATTACTCCTATGATTTCCGTCAGGGATGGATCGTGCGTCTCAGTGATTGAAAAGTGTCTAAATAATGCAAAACTGGACACAGGCTTCAATTTCTAAGTTTATCATTTAGCACTGCTCAAATTTCATCAAATCCTTTTTTGGCACCCATGCCTAACCAGACTCCGGACTATATTAATATTTGCAAACCTAGCTCTACCGGAAGTGATGAACGCTTTCATCCAACCTGAAGTGAAGGAAATTTTCGGGTAAAAAAAAACCTGAAGTGAAGGAAAACAACACTTTTATCAGACAATAACTTGGAAGGTTAAATAATGAGATGAAGATGTACACATAATGAGCAATTATAGACTTCAAGTAGGAATCTGTTCACCTTAATAGACTCACTCCACTAGGAATTTTGGCCTTGGGACAAATTCTGGGACCGTTTGATATGTCTTGTCTGGATAGAAAAGTGCTGTCTGGCTTTGGGGATTAAAGGACAATATATGAATGATAAGAGATTATCAATTAACTAAAGGACTTAACTGCTAACATTAATAGGGGAATAACTGCATATTTTATAGAATGTGCATCGTAACTACTGCAAAAGAATTCCCGCCATTCAACTTCCTCAGAAACTAGAAAAGATTATACTGAAACGAACAATTATAGCTTCCAAATAATCATCTTATCACTGACAATTAGAGAATGAATTTCACATAAAATTAACACAAAAAACAAGATAACATTCATCTGCCAATGTATAATGGTAGCAAATCAATGAATTCATCGGCAAAAGGTACTCATAAGAAGAAGCAAGCATAATGTCCAGATTGAACCATTATGAATTCATGAAGTTTAACAGTAATGTCAAGTCCATTATGACCATCCAGGTGATATAGATATATAACCACCGAAAATTAGAAGAAAAATAGAAGTCAAATTGTAAGGATTTTGATAGAATGGCAATGAGGAAGATTTAAATTCTGCCTCTTTACCAATATAAAGTTCAGTTATAACCACATATCAAAGGTTTTTCACCTAAGAAAAGATGCACTGAAGCATTAGCACCCCATTACCGCACAGTTGGACACAAAAGCACCTGCTCGCTCCTTGACTGCAAGAATATTCCATTCTGGTCCATCAGTGCTTCCATTCTGTGGATCCCAAGTGTGCAGCACGATAACTTCAACCTCAGGTCCTTTGTGTCCTCCAATCACGAGTAAGCTGCTCCCACATGATTTAAATGCTAATCCCCAGCCATTAGAAGAGTCAGCTCTAACCGGCAACCTCTTCACAACACCCCATGAGTTATTAGTCTTATCATATCTCTTGACCTCATTTGTTACTTGATCAGCAGCGTAAAGTTGATTATTTACTACAGCAACTAGTGGGGGAGAACGCATAGCAGGATGGCCCACACTAGAAGCAGGGTACATGTTCTCTATCCTCCTCCATGACCTCGTCTCAAGATTGTATTCTTCACCACAAGTTAAACAATCTGTTGGGCTAGACATACCCCCAATTACATAAAACTTCCCATCCATAAAGAATCCTGAACACAGCTTACGCTGCATGTTCATATCTGGTAAGGTTTGCCAAGCACCCAACTCAGAATTGTAAAGCTCAGCAGACTTCAAAATACGTCCATTCTTATCAGTTCCTCCAGCAACAATGGCAATTTCCCCAAGGCTGCTTGAACCAAACAAACATCGTGGTAAGTCCATCAAAGCACATCTAGACCAGCCACGAGTAAGCAAGCTGTACTTCCAAATAGCAAATCCAAACAACTCATGACCAAAAACAAGTAGCTCAGTCCCCACAGCAAGAGACTCTTTATCTGCATGAGTAAAACAATCATCACATGGCATCCTCGGCAATTGCATCCATCTGTGTCTTACAGGATCGAATGCTTCCCAAGGCATTAAAATACAGGCCAAATAAACCCAGTGTTCAATTATCCCAAGCCGCCGTCTTATCTTATATATACACCCACTTCCAACTAAAGCTCTGAATTTTCTATTGACACAAGCCAGAGTAGGGTAATCTGATATGTAGCTCCAAGCCAAAATATCTAATGCTGTATCATCAGGAAGACCAGGAACAAGACTTTCATCTGGTGAATGTTGGTTATTACTCTCTCCACTTTGCACCACAGCTATAGATTTCTTACCATTTAGTCGTATCCGGTTCAAATCACAAGTACCCATGTCTCTTTCAAGCGATCTTTTTCCAGCCACCAGATTTTCATTCCCGGTTAAGGGAACAAAGGAAAAGAGATGCCCATTTCTCTGAAGAAATCCATTCTTCTTCTCAAGATTTTGTTCCTCAAGAAGATCTCGGAACACCATTATTGAATTTTAAGCCTCCGACTGAGCACAAGATAAGAAGAGGAGTTAACAGAATCCAAAAATAAGCCTTAGAATTAACCCAGAGCAGGACTTACAATTAAGCCAGAGCAGAATCGGTGGTACATTACGTATTTATTCTAAAATAAGAGCGTAGCTTGGCAGAGAGAGCCAATTATGTGATTGCTCAATCATTTAGTGCCAGTAAAACTTCATAAAACTAGGGGAAAAGTAAAACTAAAGCTAAGTAAGCCATCTTTAAGCAGCATCACCCAAAGACACACAAAATCAGAGAGTCATGCACAGAGCATATCCAACTGAATCGATTTCTCCAGTATCGATTCTCACGTCAAGCCACCAACCGATATTAAAACCCAAACAAATGGAACGATAATCAAATTGATGAAACTAAATTGAATATTCTTCTTCAACTACTAATCCTCCATCGGAACTGACAGTCTACAAACATGCAATATAGTACAAATCCTCCTCCAATAATAAAACCAAGCAAAGACAATTAACCCAAAGAAAAAGCATTGGAAAATCGAATCGACGAGATCTAACACAAACATCAACAATATTCAACTCCTCAGAAAAGCAGATTATAGCAATTCAAATCAAACCAACGAACCAAGCACTAACCTTTGATCGCACAACGCGAAACAATTCCTCCGTCTGAAGAAAAAAATGAAGAAAATAGATACAGCAAAAACACGGATACAGAAGTATTGCAGGAAAAATCGCCGCCTGTTTAAGATCAAAGGGACTACATGTGAAGGAAATTGGTAGATATTCTCTAGAGAGAAAGAAGGAAAGGAGACTACTTGGGAGGAGATGGTTATCTAAGTGATGCAGTGAGGGTGTATTTGTTCACTACATTACATCCATTTTTCTAGTTCTTGATATCAAAACGCATCTTCCGTTACTTTCCTTTCCCTTTAAAAAAAACTCATTTTATCTTTTATTCATGTAATATTTAAACAATATTCATATAATATTTAAACAATAGCGCCAAGTAAATTGTCCTTTATCCAAAAAATCAATTAAAAACTATTTCCATTTTCTTCGTAACTATTTTCATTTATTCCTTCTTTTTCTCTCACTTGTAATAAATTTATTTCTCCATGGTTTGGCTGCTCTTGATTATTCTTCTTCCTGCTTTCTCCTTTTGACCAGTCAAAGGTATAGTGAGGTGCACATGGACATGGTTCTTGGCTCATTTTTACCCCCTCGCCCCTCTTCATCGTATCAGTTGTTCCGTAAATACTACGCTTATGCTGTTTTGATATTTTGGTTCAGTTTTTATAAGGTGAATAAGAAATATTTTCTATTGCAAAAGTTGTTTTTAAAAGAATTGGATGTTTGACTGTAAAATTTAAAAATATTTTTTTATAGAAATAATTTTTTTGGAAACTAAAATATAGCTTTTTGAGAAGCTCAAATTTATAACTTTTCAAAAAATACTTTTCAGGTAGATTTTTCATATTAATTAATGAGCCCTATTTTTTAGTTCCTTTTGCCTTTATGTTTTACATATAAGTTTCACAATACCCACAAACACATATTCACATTTATTTTAAAATTTATATAATATTATTTGACTTTTTTATATGTTTTAATATTTATTTTTTATATTAGTTTTACTTATATTATAATCCATATAAAAGATTTGATTAGATATATTTTTATTTATGTTTTATATGGTTTAAAATTATATAATAATTAATATATTGTGCATAAATTTTTTAAATAATATTTTATGCATAAATAATTTTTATTACAAAACAAAATATAGTTAAAATTAAAAATGCTTTTTATTTTTATGTTACCAAACAGTTTATTGTATAAAACTCTTTAAAAAATGTTCTTGTTTAAACGATAGTCAAGCAGTCAACTAACTTCTTAGAGAAGCTCTTTTAGAAAAGCTCTACTGACAAAAGCTCTAGTAACAAAAGCTCTACTGATATAAGCTCATTCAAATAGGCACTAATCCCCATTGGTGTTATCACCTGAAGATTGCTTCTTTAGAGAAGAACCATTGGTGATACTATTGAAGAGCAAATATTGTTAAGATTAAAAGCGGAAAAAAACCTACATTACATTTGAAACAAAAGCTCTACTGATATAAGCTCATCCAAATAGGCACTAATCCCCGTTGGTGTTATCACCTGAAGATTGCTTCTTTAGAGAAGAACCATTGGTGATACTATATTGAAGAGCAAATATTGTTAAGATTAAAAGCGAAAAAAAAACCTACATTACATTTGAAAATTTTCAAATTTTTAATTAATTAAAAAAATAAATTGAATAGTTAAGTAGTATAGTCAAAAATTTAATTACTAACAAGTTGTTGAACCTTGGGGTGATATTATGGATCATAATGACTGAGAGTGCTAATTAAAGTTATGATTATTAAGATTATGAAGGGAAGGGCAAAAGTCTCCTTGATGATTAACATTCAAAAGCCTTGCCAGAAAAATCACTGTAATAAATATTGGGAGTATAAGCGGAATGGTTAGGTGTCACCTAATAATAAGTTGCATGGCATGCGCGTGAATCTGAAAAAATGATGCCAGGAAAGCAGAGACTGTCCTTTACAGTTCTGTCTCTTTGCTTTCGTTGACGTATGTGTCGGTGGGACAAACACCGAATAGAAATTGCACTTCATGACGGTGTTGTCAGTCGGGATTATTAACTAATGCTCAATCTAATACTTAGGGCCTGCATCTTGTTTTTGTTTCTGTCCTCTGTAAAAACAGGGCATGCTTATTAAGGTATAAAAACACTAGCAAGAAGAAGAGCCAGGTGATCGTTTCAAGGAATGTTCAACATGTAGCTACTTGGTTCTGCAATGGAACTGATTTAAAGCTTGTGGATCCTCCTATTATTTATCTTAGCAATCTTCGGATTTTAAACCTCTTATTGACAGAATTCAGAGAAGAATATCAAGTTAGTGTAATAAAATTCTAACGGTGGCGAGGAGAGTTTAATTAACAAATGTAATGCTAGACAGTTTGAATGCTTATTGTTAGGATATATTTTATATATTTCTTATTTAGTTTGTTTTGGTAAATCAAAAAAGAATTAATAAATAAAGCTAAAAATGTACAAAATAAGGTCTCACACCCAGGAGCCAAGAAGCACAAAATTTTAAAAAAAATTTGGAACAAAGTAACTAGCCACACTCATTACCAAAGATTACTTGAGGCACTGAACTACTCAAAAAAAAAACAAGCTACAAACCAAACTCATACCAAAGAGGAAAAATAAAGCATACTGGGTAACACTTAATACACAATGATCTCCCTAGGATGGAAGAAGTGGAAAGTCGTCTGAAAGTCGCCTGAACTCGGAAGAATTTGTGAAGCTAAGGGAAATCAAGCGCTGAAACCGTGAGGAAGAAACTGCATTGACTCATTAGTGCATCCACGGATAATATGGGACCCGGCCTCCAAGGGAAGGCAGGGCAAACAAGAACAGTCCGAAGAATCCTCAAAGCAGTAACCTAAAAAAGACTTAGTAAATATCCTGTAAATGAACATAAATAGTAAAATTACCTCCGTTCGATGTTTAGGCTGAGAAGTTCCCTAACGTGGGGGATTACTCCTGAGGCACACGCTCCTCAGTCAAGGCTTCATTCTTGAAGGTTCTTGCATTACGTTCAGTCCATAGGTGGTAAACCGCTGTGGAGAGCAGAAGAGGGAAGAGAGAGGTGACAGAAGCTCTAGATCTGGATACTGTTAAGAACCAGGAAAGAATAGTAGAAAGGGTAGGGAGATGGAAGGTGGGCAAATTAAAATAGGAAAGGCTATGGTCGAAGATCTTATTAGAGAAGGGGCATGCAAAAAATAAGTGGTCTAAGGTTTCATTTGCAGAAAGACATAGAGAACAATGGTTAGGAGTGTAGAGGAAAGGAAGCTTATCCCGAGTAGAGAGTTTCTGCAAGAAAGCAAGCCATAAAGTGAAAGAGCAACGGGGTTTACTGTATTTAAACCAGACCAGTTTGTACCAAGGAATGGCAGGTAAAGAACGACGCAATAATTTGTAGGCGGACACATTGGTATAACACTTGGTATGGCTACCTAACCATTCCAAACAGTCTGGTAAGGAACAATTAGGGGAATAAGAGGGAGGAACCAGACGGTGAAAGAGGTCCAGGGATCCCACACTCCAGCT
>JANVCL010000005.1:2890935-2918480 GCA_026546855.1 Erythroxylum incrassatum | reverse complement strand
CTTCTTTGTACTTTCCATTCTTCATCTCTCCCACGAAGGAATGACAATTGGGCTCGACCCGCCCGAAGTTAATGAGATAGGCCCGAATAGACCGAATCTCGGGCTCATTTCTAAAAAATTGAGTCTTGGTCGAGATTAGGATTGGACTACTTAGGCCCAGCCCTATCCAAGACTGACTTTTATAAATAAAACGACATCATTTTATATTTTTAATTTAAATAAAAGTTTAGATAAGGCTCAAGCTCGAGCTCAGACCAGGCTACCTCAAGCCCAGTCAAACTCAGGCTTGTGCCTGCTACCTCGAGTTCGATCAGGCCCAACAACAAGTGGTCAAGTCACCATCCCTACCTTTTAGAATAACATTGAGTCATATTGAGTTCGGGTCTACTCAAAGTTAATGAACAGGTCCAAGTTTAGGCTATAGGGGTGACAAATATGGCTCAGCCCGGGTTGATCGAGCCATTGGCCAAGATTGCTTGGCCCGACGGAAAGATACAAACGTTGCTGTTTTTTATTTAAAAAAAATATAAAGTTGGGTCAAGCCAACCCATGAGTCGGATCGGGCTGAATCAGTAGCGGCCCAGACTCAGCTTGATCTATTGTCATCCTTATTAAGCTAAAAGCCTAAAATTTAATTAATTTTAAAACACGTGATCGAGTTCAAACTCGATCAAACTTGGGTGACCCTAAATTCGATCGAATTTAAGTTTAGTTTAATTTTTTAATTTAAATTTTCAAAAATCACTTAAAACTTGCAAGTTTTTTACAAGTTAAACCAAGCTGGACTTGAAGTCAAAATTAAAAAAAGATTCAAGCTCGACCCGAATCTTAATCAACTCATATTAAACCAATTAACTTTATCCAAATTAAATCTTTTAACTTCAAGTCAGATCGAATTAGATTCTTACCTTAAATGTTATCTCTAATCTCTCCTCTTTGTTTTGAGAATTATGACTAGTCAAATATAGGATAAGAAAGAGGAAGGACAAAGTTACTTTATGAACTATATTCATGTATATAATAAATGTATGTTTAAAATAGCCATAAAAGGACAGTATTCTATGGGAAAGAAGGTGGATAGTACACAATGGATGTGAGCATATAATTACATGTTTATAAAAATCTAATAATACACTTTATTTTATGATTTTATATGAATATTAATTTATATTTTGGCACTCCTTAATTACTGAAAGGAGCCAACCTCTTAAAAACATTTTTTTAAAAAGAATAATTATTAAAAATTTATATATTTGCAATTTACAATATAAAAAGGGTTTGGTCATCACCTTTATATATTTAATAATATATTTACAGCTATCTGTTGTCCTTTAACATTTTTATAATGTATATATGATTAATCAACTCTATAGTTCAAATTGATCTACAATTCAGAATGTTAAAGACCATTAGTTGTTGATTACAGTAATAAAGAAGAGTAGTTCTAAGAGTTTTTTTTTAATTATTTTGTAACACTAAAAAAAGATTTATTTTCTTATCAGAAAACAATGGATTCTTTGGTTTTGATCAAGTTGTTGCCTTTGATGGGAATGTAAGATTGCTTATAAATCAAGATGAAAATGAGTTTGTGTTCTTGCAAAATAGATTAAAAGTTATAACAATAAGTGTGGATTAATTATATGTTTATATATACTTGTAAAAATAATTATATCCACATTAATAATGTCTAGTGTTATATTAAAAACATATAATATAAAATATTATTACATTATAATTATATGAAAATAAATTGATTTATTAATTTCAAGAAAATAGATATTATTAAAATTTCAATTTTTGTAGGAAACAAATTTTTAAAACCAATGTTTCAAAAATTGGACTGAAAGTTAAACTGAAAAGACCAAAGGTTTAAGATATAAAAGATTCAGCCGGTATTAGACCTTCATAAGACCGGCTTAAGGTTAAATAAAATTAAAAAAATTTAAAATATGATTAAAAGATATTGTTCTCATCCATCTAAGAATTTGAAATTTAATTGAAAAAATATTGTAAAATGAAAATTAAGTGATTTATTTTGATCTATAAGAATGTATTAATTAATAAAAATTTACCAGTTAATTAATAAATTGATTAATTTTTAGCAACAATAGTTATTAAAATAAATCAAACCGAAAAATTAAAAATTGAATCGAAGTATTGAATGATTCAAGATTTCTAAACTGGTTAAATTTTTTAATCATTGTTTAAAAGCCTTCTCTTTCTCTTGATGCATCTTCAAGGCTAGATTTCTAGTGATAGAACTTTAAATTTAATCTTAAAATGGTTGATATATATATCCAAAACCAATGATACATACTTTTCAATTTAAAAAATGTACACACAATCTCTTTTTATTTGTTCAACATATTTTATTAACATGTTTCATGTTGTTGAATTTTTCTTGAAATAAAATTAGTTTTTGTGAACTAATCAATCAACATCAAACCCTAAAAAACAATCCAAATCAATATCACAATAATAACATAGTGGTGATAATTGTATTACATCACAACTAATTTTCTTTTCTTCTTTCCACATTTAAAATAATCACCTAACTCTTTAATTTGTTAACGTGGTGTCTTATAGTTATATGCATATTATTTCTCACATTGAATTGTTTTCTTAATGAAATAAATAAGCATTTTTATTAGTCTTTTACTTCAAATTATTTTTATTTATTCTAAAAAATATATATCTTAGTAACAACAAGCTCTAGTATAGATTAACATGCACATTGCCTTAAAGGATATAAACTAATTAAAAATTTGATTAAAAATTTTTTAGGTTTTGAAGAAAAATACTTTTAAGTTATAAATAAAATTAAAAATAGAAACATAAAAGTAGTAGAATGTAAATAAATAATTAATAATAAAAAGGAGAAACTATAACAAATGAGTTAATTGATCCTACCTATAGATAACAATTTGAGTCCAACTTTATACTAAAAAAACACAAATGCAAATTTATTTAAAAGGGTCTCTCATTTCGCCATTAATTCATTATTTATGATATTAATGTAACTATATTAACTTCAATATTCATCAAAAGTCAATTTGGAAAAAAGTAGAAACTTGAAGAAATAAAAATAATTAACTATTGAGTTACTATTTAATTATTTAAGATGTTCATATAACTATACTACAATTTCTATAGTTATCTTAACATATTTTGAGGTAATGTTTTGAATCATTGAGTGAAAGTAAAAGAATATAAAATTACTATTAAGATATTATTTTAGTTTGTGATTTCAATTGAATTAATAAGTTGTTCTTATGAATTAATTTTAGAAAATGTGATTGAATTATTGGAAGAAATTGATTAGTGAATTATTATATTCTCTAAAAATATTATAGGCGATCGATTTAAAAAGAATAAAATTTTTAATAAGAGAATTAGAGATGAATTTAATTTGGGTTGAAATTAATAAGTTAGGTTTAATCTAACTTGAATTTTACATCAACTTCAAATTTGAAATAATGACTATATTTTTGTTAGAATATAATATTATTTTGAGTTGATATAATATTTGAATCCGAGTCTAAGATGATATGGTCAGAAATTAACGAGCCCATTTTGACCGAGTTTCAATTTTAGATTTAACTTTTTGATTTTTAAATTTTTGAGTTAGGATTAGGCTCAGACTTGGGTTACTCATGCTTGACTCTAACCTAAGTTTAAAAATTATAAGAAAAATGATGTAGATTTATATTTTTAATTTAAAAAAAATCAAGGTAATTTAAACTTCAGGCTATCCAAACCCTATCGGACTTGAGTTGGAGTGGCTAAGCTCATTGCCATCCTTATTTTTGAGGTATGTAAATTTACATTTATTCCAATTGCCATAATTTGCATTCAATTGTGATAGATAGAAGCTTGATGAGCTGAGCTAGAGAGCGGAAAAGGCAGCTTGAGCCACAAAGCCGAGGAGGGTCCCAAAGTCCAAAGCTTTGCCAAAAGCCACCAAATAGAAGCAGAGCACAAGACTATAAAAGAGAAGAAACCGTTGGTGTGAAGTGGATCATTCAACCGCTTAGAAGTTAGTTGGATTTTCACATGTCCACTTAGAATATCTAACAGTCAACTCCTACCAGCCTCTCTCTCTCTCTCTCTCTCAATCTGTGTGTTTGTGAGTGTGTCTTCCAATCCCCACTATGAAACAATGCCTCTCTTTAGTATAGATTTTGTTTTATATCCTTAAATCAACACGGTCCCACTTGAACATTCATCTTTTCCTTCAAAACCCACCATTGTTGGCTTGCACCTTAAAGCTCGATCTGCAGAGAGATAAAAGAAAAACCAGCTTCTTTGCATTGCCATGGGCGTGGACATGTCCAATCCACCAACTTCTCACACCAAAGACTTCTTTGCTTCTCCTGCTCTATCCCTCAGTCTCGTAATTTCCCTTACTCTTCTCTTCCTCATCAAAACTTTTCTGTTTCTATCTGTAGTTTTACATGTTCATCTCTATTGCTATGTTCCGAACTGTGTTTTGTTTATGCATGTCTGTCTACTCGATCGTGTTACATAAAGTTTCCAACTTTCGCTTCCTTTGGCTACCATCTTCAAAACCCACCAATATTTCTCTTTCTTTTTACGAAAACCGGAGTCTTTATGCATGTAATCGATGATATTTGGTATGTACTTGCTATGCATATCGTTCATATTCAGGGACTTTGACATGGAGGCGGGCCGCTTGTTTTCCCTTTCTAAACGTTTGGTTGGTTTTCGTTTCTTGATATTGAAGGCGGGAATATTCCGTGGGGCTAATGTAACCCCGACGTCGGCGGCTGCGAGCGTGGAGGTGGAGGAGGGGGATGAGGGGAGCGGCGGAGGAGTGGTCGCCGGAGGAAGAAGAGATGAGACGGTGGAGATTAGCAGCGAGAACTCGGGCCCCATGAGGTCAAGATCAGACGATGATTTTGAAGGTGAAGGTGATCCTGATGATGAAGATGGTGACGACAAAAACAAAAAGAAAAAAAGAAAGAAGTATCACAGACATACAGCTGAACAGATCAGGGAAATGGAAGCGTAAGTATTTTACCATGTCCTATACCCGTACATGCATACACGTACATGTACATTCATGCATATACATACTAGTATGTCTAGACGGAAAGTACAAGGATTAAGGTTTAACTGCAAATGCAAAATGTATAGTTAAGACAAAGCAAAGCCAATGTTTCCATATAACTACCTTAATGGAATGTGCAAAAGGAGGGATTATAAAGTTGATGATGATTTAGAATTCTAAGGGAAAAGTTCCCTTTTCTTCTTCCCTCAACATGTCAATGAATATCTATTACAGAAGTGTATACACAAAGCTGTTCCTTTCAAGTTTCAATCATGGGATATGAGAGGAAGTACTGAATCTTCGGTGTATATTCTGGTTTTTCAGGCTATTTAAAGAGTCCCCACATCCAGATGAGAAGCAAAGGCAACAACTGAGCAAACAACTCGGCCTAGCTCCTAGACAGGTCAAGTTTTGGTTTCAGAATAGGCGTACTCAGATAAAGGTGTGTAATTGCAATCTTCTTTACATTTTGTATCATCGTTCACACATGGACTCTGAATTCCTGTGAGTTTCAATCACATTTGAGAAAGCTGGTCAATGTTTCAGTAAACAAGTTGTTTAGCATTTAATGAGTATAGATGTGTGTGTTCTTCACAGGCTATACAAGAACGCCATGAAAATTCTCTGTTGAAAGGTGAAATTGACAAGCTCAGGGAGGAAAACAAGTCCTTGAGAGAGACCATCAATAGAGCTTGCTGCCCCAACTGTGGTGGTTCTACCACTAGCAGAGACTCTAGCTTGACAGCTGAGGAACGACAACTTCGGATCGAAAACGCCAAACTCAAATCCGAGGTTAGGATGATTGTGAACTTTTTTCCTGAGTGCCAATCATGTATGTGTTTGCTTTACACTTCATATGGTTTCTTTGTTTAGGTAGAGAAGCTTAGAGCAGCTTTGGAAAAGCAGCCTTCAGGAGCAGCAACCTCATGCTCAGCAGGAAATGATCAAGAGAACAGAAGTTCTCTGGATTTTTATACTGGAATATTTGGCCTTGAGAAGTCAAGAATTATGGAGATTGTTAATCAGGCAACAGAAGAGCTCCAGAAAATGGCCACTGCTGGTGATCCCCTCTGGGTTAGAAGTGTTGAAACCGGTCGAGAGATTCTTAACTACGACGAGTACATCAAAGAGTTTGGAGCAGAAAATTCAAGCAGTAGCAGGCCAAGGAGGTCCATTGAAGCCTCAAGAGAGACTAGAGTTGTTTTCGTGGATCTCCCACGTCTGGTTCAAAGCTTCATAGACGTGGTGAGACACTAATCTGACTTCTGATAGCGATACACTTTAGTAATCAGTACTGATAATCAGCTAAATATTAAGATAATCTTCACTTTTTCTTCTTGAAGAATCAATGGAAGGAAATGTTTCCATGCTTAATTTCAAAAGCGGCCAACGTTTATGTCATCTGCAGTGGTGACGGACCAAACAGAAATGGCGCAGTGCAATTGGTGAGTGCTGATTTGACCTCTTCTGCAATTAAATCTTTATTCCTTTACTAACAAATTCAATAAACAAACACTTTGACTTTTCAAAAGTCTAGTGATTTACGAGCCTGCAAACACATAAAAACAAAAGCTCAGGCGTAAGGAATCACCATCAAGTTCATGTCCTGGGAGGGCTAGAGATCGTTGTTCTTTTGGTTATAACTAAATTTGCTTTTGGCACAGAAAGTAATCTACAAAAATAATAGTACATAGTGGTCCATCTTTGGAAAAAGGAAGTGGGCCTTATTATTTTCAAGGATTACGATACGTCAGAGCAGACTCAGCTACAAGTCAAGCAGGTTGAAACTTCGATGCCAAACAAGTAGTTACACAAGTTTAACTAATCTCAAGAGAAAAAGGCATAGAGAGTTAATTAGACATTTTTAAGAAACTGGTAACTTAAATAGATTTCCGTGAGACAGGATAGACATCCTGAAGATCAGTGTCCAGTTCAGAAGGTTCCTCTGATGGGTCTAAAAAGTTGGTCCCTTTTTCAGTTTTATGCATATGTAACAAGTTAATGACCAAAAGGGATTCATGGGCTTCAAGATTGTTGTCTAGAAACCATGTGAGGTAATTGCATAGAAGCAGTCATTGAATTTCTCTAAAAAACTGAATTTCCTTCTTCCTTGAAAAAAAGCTGTTTTACCAATATGAGGGTAGAAATCACAAGTACTTCCAATTCTTGTTGTTAACTAGTTGGAATAGGAAGCGAGGTAAGTAGATGGATTTGATTCTGTGTCAGAAATATTATCTTCAAATTAGAATTTACTGAATCTGCAATGATCATATAAGGATAGAAATTGTTATAACCTTTGATTTCCAAGAATCCCTTTTCCAGAATTAATCATCTGCAGTAACTGCAGATGTTTGCAGAGATGCAAATGATGACACCACTCGTGCCCAGTAGAGAGGTGTACTTTGTTAGACACTGCAAGCAACTTAGTGCAGAGAAATGGGCAATTGTTGATGTTTCCATAGACAAAGTTGAAGATAACATTGATGCTTCACTTGTGAAATGCAGAAAACGTCCTTCTGGCTGTATTATTGAGGATAAGTCAAATGGCCATTGCAAGGTAAACAAACTTGTCACTGATTATCCCGATATACTCCTAAGAAATATATGAATGGTTAATCATGTTTAAAGGTTAGGGTCAAAGCCAAAAATATAACTATATACTAAAACGATCATGATCAATTTTGCAATGATATCCATTTCAGGTAACCTGGGTGGAGCACCTGGAATGCCAGAAAAGCACAGTCCATACCATGTATCGCACTATCGTCAATAGTGGTCTAGCCTTTGGTGCAAGGCATTGGGTTGCAACATTGCAGCTCCAATGTGAGCGTCTGGTTTTCTTCATGGCTACCAATGTTCCCACAAAAGATTCAAGTGGTAAGCTAGGTTTCTAATAAGAGTTCGGATAGTCTTAAGAAAGTAACTGCATAATTCACGACTATTTGTGTATTATAGTTAACATCTATCCTGCGTACTATCAGAACTTCTCACACCCCCCTTCACTGCAGGACTTCGGACTAGGTGTGATGATAATGATGATGTATTCTGCATGTGAATTTTGTTGTACATAGCAGCTGAGATAATCAGTGCACAATATATAGCATGTCAATTTTTTTGCTTCGCTCTAAGGAACTTTCTTCATTCGTAAAAATAGGAGTTGCAACACTAGCTGGGAGGAAAAGCATCCTGAAGTTAGCACAGAGAATGACTCTGGGGTTTTGCCGCGCAATTGGGGCATCAAGCTACCACACATGGAACAAGGTATCAAGCAAAACAGGAGAGGACATAAGGGTTTCCTCTAGAAAGAATTTAAATGACCCTGGTGAACCTCTTGGAGTGATCTTGTGTGCAGTTACTTCAGTCTGGCTGCCTGTATCTACTCATGCCCTGTTTGATTTCTTAAGAGATGACACACGTAGAAATGAGGTATGAATGCTTGCATAAAGTAAAGTCCTCGTATAAATTTCCTCGACATACAAAGAATGGTTAGAATGTAAAGACAAAATCTTCTACATGATTCACAGTGGGATATCATGTCAAATGGGGGTCCTGTACAATCAATTGCAAACTTAGCCAAAGGACAAGATAGAGGCAATGCAGTAACCATTCAAGTAAGTTTCTTTCCCATGTTCAGAGATTTGGTAGGTTTGAGAATGATCATTTGATAGTATAACAAACTTTTCATCACAGGCAATAAACTCAAAAGAAAACAGTATGTGGGTAATCCAAGACAGCTGCACTAATGCATACGAGTCCATGGTGGTCTATGCCCCTGTGGATGTTACAGGAATGCAGTCTGTGATTACAGGATGTGATTCAAGCAACATTGCAGTACTACCTTCAGGATTTTCAATTCTTCCAGATGGACTTGAATCAAGGCCACTAGTTATCACTTCTAGACAAGAGGATAAAGGCACAGAAGGAGGATCGTTACTAACAATGGCATTCCAAGTCCTTACCAACACCTCTCCTGCGACCAAATTGACTGTGGAATCGGTGGAATCCGTTAGCACACTGATAGCATGTACATTGCGCAATATTAAGACAAGTTTGCAATGTGAAGATAGTTGATCACCTTCTGTTAGTTTTGGGTAGACATTGATCAAGTGTAAAACATTAGGCTTGTAATAGGACTTTTCAATTTCATTTTTGGGTCTCTATTTACATAGTTCAGATATTGTAGCAAGGGGGAGTTCTTGTGTGCGTTTGCCTTGCTTTTTTGTAATCAGATGGAGGGTTTGCTGTTCAGTTGTATCTGAATTTTGGATACCATGGTAAGAATGTGTGAGAGATATTACTACTAGCATAGAAGGATCTACAGAATTAACTTATTCTCAATGTATAGAATCTTTATAGTAATGCCATTTCATATTTGTTTCAAGTGCTATTTTCAAATGTGAAGACCATCTGATAATCAAGTGCGGGATTATCCAAAACCATAAATGAACACTGGAATCTAGAACGTTCAAATCACATTTCACAGCAATTAAATTACATCAGTTTTAAGGACTTGAGAGGACAACATGAACCAAGAACATAAAGCTTGAAGCACAATTAAGCATCAAAACAGACCTCAAACTAAGCCTGCAGTTCCTGTTGAGACTGCAAAGGAATCCCAAGTTCCTTATCCACCCCATCACCATCTTCACCCTCTTTTTTCTCCTTCTTACTCTTGACAGGCACGGGCACAGCTCGAAAAGTCTTGGTCTTGCTAATGGGTCTGCACTTTTGAAGTTGCACAAAGTCACCAACTTTGAACTGGTTCTCAGGGTCATGAGCTTGGTACTTCTTCTTGATCCTGACCCTTCTCTTGTACTTCGGGTGAGGAGCCAATCTGGTCACCTCAACAGCCACCGTCTTGTCATTAGTTGAACTCACAACCTTGCCTTGCATCAACTTCATGGCCCTGACAGTCGGCTGAAAAGTTAAGGACTTTGGGGGTTGGATAAAGCGAGGGCAATTGGGTTTTGAGAGGTGATTGAGAGGTGTTGTTCCATGGAGGAAAGGAGTGGATAGAGTGAGTGAGTTGAGTGCTGATGTGAGGGATGCTATCAGCACCATTGCCCTCCGGTAAGTTGTGTCGGGGATAAGGAGTACAGAAGTTCTGTTAGTATCAAGAAGAAAAAGGGTAATGAAAAAGGGTCTAGGCGAAGATGACAATGGACCGGATTCAAGGTTTTGGGCTCGGTTTGAATGGACTTAAAATTATTAAAATTAATAAATTTAGCTTAAATTAGTATAATTTTGAATTTTTAAAATTTGACCCTATTCAATACGAGCTAATGTAAAATTTAAAAAATTTAAATATAATCTTAAAATAATATTATATTTAAATTTTAAATTAAAATGATAATCAAATTTATTCGATAAAATTCAAATCATTCGAACTAAATCAAACTTGAATTCAAATATAATCCTTAAATTAGGGCCAAATCAAGAGATCTTGCCTATTATCAATCCTAAGTACTTGTACATTGAAACTTAGAATATTTTCTCATTCAATATATATTTTTCAATTGTTTTTTATTATTTTAAATACAAAGTATAATGTTAAATTTAAAAATTATATTAAACTTCTATTAAAATTAAGGTATGTAAAATCATTATTACAAATTATACTCATGTTTTTATAGTTATAGGAATCACTAATTTAAATCAAAATCTCTAATTTTTAAATTTTAATAATTTAATTTAAAATGTTAATTTTTATTCATATGGATAATAAATAAATATTTATATTTAACAGACAAATCATATCATTAAAAATAATTTAATTTAAAATTTTAAAATGTTTCACACTTCTTAGTTCTCACCATGTTAAGATTAGAGAGTGGATAGGCTTATCCACCAAGAGGTGACATGGCACCACAACATATCTCTCTCAAAAAAACCCATTGCGCCACGTGTCATGCAAAGATCCATGAAGAAGATCAAAACCACCGACCCTGTCTCTCTCTCCTCGACCTCGCTCTCAGAGCCAACAGAAAACAGAAAGCTTCGACAAGGTCCATGGCATCTCTAACAACCTTTTACGCTGTACAACCTGCGACTATCAAGGGCCTTGGTGGTAGCTCACTAACTGGAACCAAGCTCCATGTCAAGCCTTCTCGTCAGAGCTTGAGACCACAGAACATTGGGTGGGTAACAAAGTTTCTCAGAACCTCAACGTCTCCTATTTATTAAATGTTAAATTGTTAAATGGTTTATAAATTGTAATTGCTAAATATTCATATAATTAGATCTAATCATTTTAGTAATAATCGACCCACGTCTAATTTTTATTAATCAACTTTATATTTTATTTATATTAAAAATTTTAATATGCTATTAGAGAGAGTTTGTTTTAGGTAATTAATTTTTTGATTATTCATCTAAATGTCCAGTCCGGTTACCACTACGTTTATTTCAAATGACAACTAGATATTTAGTCCTAGTTGCATTTAAGAAGACTAGGAACTGTTAGAATATTTTGTATTGACTAAATAAGAAATTATTAAATAGTTTATAAGTAGTAAGAGTCAACTATTTAAATAATTAGTTCTAATTACTTTAATAATAATCGATCGAAACTCAATTCTTATTAACAAGCTGTAAATTCTACTTATATTAAAAATTATAATAAGAAAAACGTACCTTGTTTTTGTTGTGGCTGTTGGTCTGAAGTTTGCAGAGTTTGGTATGTGATTGAGCTTTTTGAAACTTTGGTTTCTTGAGTAGGACGAGCGGTGCTGTGGTGGCTAAGTATGGTGATAAGAGCGTTTACTTTGATTTGGAAGACATTGGCAACACTACTGGACAATGGGACTTGTATGGTTCAGATGCACCTTCACCTTACAACTCTCTCCAGGTTTAAAGCTACCTTTCAATGATCTGAATGTTGAGTTTTCTTTCATGCATGCCAACGGGGCCTTTTTGGTCCGCTTGGCCCAGCCCGAGATTATCAGAAAAAGTCCAAGTTAGCCGCAGATTTTGATTAACTCCGGATTGGGTTTACGATGAACCCATAATCCCGAATTTGAATTGAAATTAGAATTAAATTTCAATTAAACTTAGGGTTGAATAAAAAAATATTAATGTTTTGAAACCCGGACCGGCCATCAAATCGGAGGCCTTACTGGTTACCGATTTGATCGGTAAAAAATATTAGTATTTTGAAACCCGAACCGGCCATCAAATCGGAGGCTTTACTGGTTATCGGTTTGACCGGTTCAACCACCGGTCGAACCGGTGAGATGTTATAATTATACAATAATTATATTTAATTATATATAATATTAAAAATATTAAAAATAAAAATATACAAAAAAATAAAAATAAATAAAAAATGATTGAACAAGTGGTCGGACCGGTTGAACCGGATCGGTCTGACCTGTCAATTGACCGGTTTTGACCGGTTCTCACTGATTCAATTGAGAGCCAATTTTTAGGGGTGAATCAGTCCGGATAGCTAACCGGTCACCAGTCGAACCTACCGGTCCGATTCGATTTTCAAAACAGTGAAAAATATATAGGGGTAAGTTTTAGATTTTCAGGATTCTTAAGTTTTTGTTAGAATTTGGCTCAAGATTAAGGTTGGATTCAAAAAATCAAAATCCCAACCCTAGCTTACACAGATTTCGATTAAGTTCGGATGCGGTTTATGTTAAACCAACAATCCCGAAACGGCAAAACCCATCGATCGGATTCAAACATTTTAAAATTTGACCTAAAATTTAATCAAACTTAAAATCAAGAATTTTTTGAACAAAACATACATGATAGACATTTTTTAAATCTTCAAGATTTTTAAATTTTTATTAGATTTTGAGTTGGATTAAGGCCGAATTTGATAAATCAGAATCCCTTTTGTAGCTTAATTTGTACATAGAAAATGATAGAAGTTGTCATAGCAGATTTTTTCAATTATCAGAATAAAAAACATTCAACATAGTGTGCTTTCATTGAGAGTTGAACTCAAGACCTCCCGCTTACTAAACGGGTGCTCTAACCAACTGAGCTATGAAAGCTGCCGAGTGCTTAGGGCTCGGTAGCTTTCACGTAAGATGTGAGGATTTATTCATTAGTTGCATGCCACAGATTGGTACTGTAAACATGTAAAAGAAAAGGAAAAGATTTTATTCTGAATGATGTTTAGTAAACATTCACTTTTTTTAAAGTGAAAAAAGAGAACAGTTTTAAACAACTATGAATAGACTTTGGTGGTTGTCATGAAGGGCATGACTAATTATATATGATTTCATGTAGCAGCAATGATTCTTTGTTTAACATTAATTAAGATATTGGTGTGATTGGAAGATCTTTTAAAAAGAATCAAGAACACCCCAATTCCTACTTGGATTATATGCAGACGCTTATATTACTTACCAGCAAAGACCATGACTAGCATTTGTTTAATATGAGCTGGTTTATGTAAAACTAGTTGTCTCCTACTCCTACTGAAATGTTCTTCTACAATTTATAAGTTTGTGTCTTGGGAATCTTGTGTCCTGGTAAGCAAACATGTTGACTTGCATAGTCATGGAATGCAACATTTGTTGAATTCTAATTGTCTGCTGATACTGATAATCTGGAGATTTTTGTTTGAAAAACTGCAGAGTAAATTCTTCGAAACTTTCGCAGCTCCATTCACTAAAAGAGGGTTGCTGCTAAAGTTCTTGATCTTGGGAGGTGGCTCAACACTTGCTTACTTCAGTGCCACTGCTTCTGGTGATATTCTTCCAATCAAGAAGGGTCCTCAGCTCCCACCAAAGATTGGCCCTCGTGGCAAGAAGTAAATTTAGTTTCTGCTATCCTTCAACTTTTCATTGTATGTATCGTCTTTTCGCTTCGTTAACGCCTACTGTAGTAGTCCCTGCTTCCTTATCAGTGAAAATGGTATTCAATTCTGACTTTTGAGCAGTCTAAGTTCAAATGCTTCTCATATGGTTAAACTGAACCAACAAATGAGATGATTGTGCTACTAATACAGTTGTGTTCATGTATGGTCAACCAAAATCACCTTTCATTGGTTAACAAACTGCATTACAATTTCTTTCATAAACAAAAGAAATGAATGTAACGTGGCATACTTAAAACAGTTTTCTGAACACTTACATTCATTATCTCCTATGCACAAAATGAAGGATCAGAATGAAAATCGTTTCACTATCCAAAGGGCCTCCTTTTATGGATAGTCAGACTTTCTCACCCTGTAGTGTTATTCTGGTTTTCTGATCCTTCTCTGCCCCTATATGTGTAGTTGCTATTGGTAGTTACTATCAATGCCGTGACGTTGGACTCCTTAAACCTCCTAAGGACTCAAGGTAGGATGTTCTCTTGTTAGTAACTATAGTTGCAGGTTTCTTCATTTCCTTCACATCCTTGACTAGCTCATCTGGAGCTTGATCCTTCTTTACATCTGTATCATTTTGATCCAAACTCCAACCCATGAAATCTGACAGTGTCATTGATATTGGCGCGTCTGTGTTCTCTTCATTGGGTGGTGTCATTGGCGGTTCTTTCACAGAGTTTCTTCTTTTCCCTGCATGTGATGGATTTCTAGTGACATAATCAGCATAGAGTACATCTTCAATGCGTGACATGACTGTATAGGCCAAACTCTCTAGAATCCTTGAATAGCTTTCCAGAATTGCCTGTCCAACGTCCTGTTACAACAAATGCAAACTATGATTTTAGTCCACTAACTTTCAGTAGATGAAGAAAACTTCATTTCGAGCACATACCCAATCTGGGTTTATCACCATTTCTTTTTATGATCATTGAGCTCCAAGTTTAAGCAGAAGAAAATTAAGATCAGAAAAGTTCTTCCTACCCTGTTATATTGTATCTTAGTAATGTCTAGTGAAGATTGTGGAATTCCAGGGAATCGTTGTTTGATGATGAGCAGGATGGTTTCTGCTCTCTCTTCAAAGAGTTCTCTTTTCTCGATGCTGACTGCAGAACTCCAAGCTGATTTACTATCCTTATGATTCATCTTCCTCCTCCAAATAACCATAGAAGCCTCCATTTTATTCTTGAGGTCTAGGATTTTATGCTCTGATGATAACTCCATTGTGGAAAGAAACTGATCTGGATCGAAGAACTCGACGGTTATACTCTTATATATTGAGTCTCCAAGACTTGCCCTGCCATTCTGTCGTATTATAAACAGACACGGTCAGTGATGGCTTAGACACTAAAAGTGCCAACACAATTTGTTACATGAATTTCTTTACCTTGGGAAGGGATTCGATATAGTTTTCAGGTATCTCCATTTCTGCGAGAACCTGAGCATTTATTGCCATAGCTGCTTTTAGCACTTGATTCACACAGTCCTTTTGGTACTGAAGAAACTTTCTGGTATTATCTGATAGACCATCTGGTGGAACTTTGATTGTAGGTAGCCACCATTTATCATCTTTCTTCTTGATTCCTTTTTCCGAGTCTGGTGCATTATTTGACACATAGGAGAATTCATTCTGGTCTTTGAAGTTATCTAGGCATTCCTGAAGAAGTTCATATCAGAAAGACAAACAGAGAGCAAATTTTAAACCGCTGCAGATCCATTTCATATCTTAAACGAACTAGAAGAATGATCATTCATGTCTACTTACGATAAGCATTGCATCGAGCTTTCGCAAGGCAGGTATATTCATAAGAAGATCAATTCTTTGTCTTGTTGTCATTATCTATTAAGTCACAGATACATAGATTTCAGCAAATTACACAAGCAAGAAACAGGAACACATTCTTATGTATTTGGGATAGGGGCTTTTACCTCCATATTTGATCCATCCTTGGATTTTTGCTGAGAAGGAACCATCTCAACTATGTAATCAGTTACAGATAAGAGCCAATCGATTTCTTTTCTCCATCTTGACATCCTTTCTGGTGGCATAGGTTCTAGTCTCTTTTGTTCACCGAATACAGAAGCTGCAAACAGGAAAAGGAAAACCAAAATGACAGAATCAACCAGATATCTACTGTAAGTTATGGCTAGAAGAAAATATTTCAGATGAATTTGGAAAATCCCAAATCCCAAATTCAAAACTTCACAACTTTTTTTCTGATAAGAGGTGCACCTGCAAGATTGGTGATGGCGTTTGACAATGCCAGAGCTGAGGACACACCCTTTCCTCCACCTGACATATCCTCCCCTAACAGCAACTTGGCAAACTTTTCTTTCATCATTTCCATATCTGTATCAAATCCAGCAAGAAAAAAACGACATCCAAATCAATGTCCAGCACATTATTAATGATATATAAACAAAAACAGGCTATAATCCTGTCCTCTTTCATTTGATAAAACGAAACAGACATTATTTTGCAGGTGTTTTAATCATCTGCTAAAGGTTGTAGTGAGAATATTGATGTTACGTATGTGTGTTACTTTTAGACAAGACTAAAGGCCTGAAACCTCTATCTTCCTATATCCAATAAAAACTAAAAGCACCAATGACAGAAAAAGAAAAGGGACTTGCCTTTGTTGACCTGAGGATTGACCACAGGTTCATCTTTAACGACTCTCGACTTAGAACCCTTGTCACTTTTGGCAAGTTTGCTTCCGCTTTGTTGTTTCTCCGCAGGTTCATCATCTCCATTTGTTGAACCCTGGGTTCTGGCTATTACATTATCGTCCCCAGAAGTCTCCTTCAAACCAGAACTATCATCATCCACGCTCAAGCTCTTGACATTTCGACCTGTTGCGGTATCATAGAATCCTCTGAAATTAAACAATCTAGATGTAAGACTTTCTTGTGCTTGTTCAACAGCACCAACCATCTTCAATTTTCATAACAAAAAAGTTTTTGGGTCTGCTCGTAAGCCTCTTTTCCTTGCACAAATGAACAAGAAAACTATGTTCCAGAAACAAGACCAAAGGCGGGGACTTTTTGTTGTATACCCCAAACTGCAGTCTGCAGACAATAGGGAGAGAAAAAAGAAGAGAAACCCAACTTCAAAATGGTATCAAAGAATCTAGTTTTTTGGTGATATACTAAGGTTGATGAGATTGCACAGTTGATAGTCATGATCGGTTTTCTCCATTTTTGTGTTGTTGGAATGAACGTGGGGTGCATGTTTTGAGTCGTGGAGTTTTGGTCTATGAAGAACAAACCAAGTTTAAAGATTCAAACTTTATGATTATCTTCATTCCATGATTGAGTTGAAGGGAAGATTCTATGCGTGTGTCTTAAATTTTTGATTGGTTGTTCTTTTCATGTCTCAAAAAGGTCAAAACTTTGCAAGTAACTCGGAGATACCAACTTCTGTGGTCATCCACATTCCCCTCTCCGCAGCTCATCATAAGTTTATTTAATGGGCGTTTGAGATGAACTGATGCAAAACTTCTAATTGTCAGTTTAAACCAACACTCACAACCTTATTAATAAGAGGATGGGAGATTAAAATAGTGCAATGATTAAATTATAGTAGAAATAATTTGTAAATTATGCATTTATGTTGTAGATAAATGATACTTAAATTAACAATCGACAAGATATTTAAATTTTTTAAATTTAAAAATTAGTAAACACAGAGAAAATGTGTTTTTTAAATAAAAAATTATATCATATTGACTTTCTTAAAGGTGATTCTTGAAGCAACTAGTAAAGTTACTTGTTTGTGACCATAAGATTATATGTTCAAGTTATGGAAATATTTATTTTGTAAAAATACAAAAAATGTTGTGTATATTATGATCCTCCTTAGACTTCTGAAAAGCGGAAAGCTTTGTATATTGGATTTGTTGACTCTATCAAACTAACTCTCAATTTTAATAATTTTGGGGATAGATTAATGAAAACAATTATTTTAATAAGAAATTCTAGTATTTTAAATTTAAATAATGAAACCTCCTCCAACAATAAGTTAAAACATAAATATTAAGTTGTTTTGAGTTGTATTCTAAATGTTTCCAAAAGAAGATTGATCGGAGGTTCTCTTCTATCTCATACATTTTGAGTTAAAGTCAAGATGATATTATTTTATTTGAATCAGTTCGAATAATTCACACTAATTTAAATAAAATTGGTACTCTTGTACTCAAATTCAATCAAGTCAAATTTAAGTTATTAATTTTGTAATTCGAACTAATTTGAATTAGATTGAGATTCTCATATTCAAATTGATCAACTTAAATTTAAATTGTTAATTTAGAATTGAATTTTTATTATTATCTCTTATTATAATTAAATTGATGCTCTTTTAATAAAATTTCAAATTATTAACGTTAAATTGAAATTTAAGTCCAATCAAATCAAACCAACTCTTTTTTATATATATAAAGGAAGACAAACTACACAACTACGCTAATTAATGCAATGTCTGCGGTACAAAATGTCGTGTTGATCACAGTGCATGTGGACTCTGAGTAGCGGCGGAGGCCCCTGGAGAAAATGGAGGCTGGGGCTGGCTATCGCTGCAAGGGCAGGCAGATAATCTGCACTTTGATTGCCTTTTCGATAGACATGCTGAAACTTCACCTCCCAAGGATGTCGCAGGAGATCCTAAATACCTGTCATCAAATAAGTGTAATCAGTTCCAGGAAGTTGAGAAGATGAGAGAATATTTATCACCTCAAGGGAATCGACTTCAAAGATGATCCGTCGAAAGCCAAGAAGCCAAGCCAATTGCAAACTTGAATGAACTCCCCAAAGCTTGGCCTCTAAAGCTGAGCCCCTCCCTAGCTGATGGAGAAACCCACCACACCACTATCCATGACAATCCCGAATTAAACCTCCCGTAGAAACACGATGGTGACCAAAATTGGTTGCACCATCGGTATTAATCTTAACTCAACCCGCCATCGATTTGGTCCACCCAATAAGTTGTCCCTCGGTACAACCTGTTGCACCAAACACACGTCTTTCCATAGGTCGGCCCTGATTATCCATTTAGCATATTTTATAAATATGCAAGAATCATCGGTGGGCCAAGTAAATCCTTCTTCGAAAACCAGGCGATTTCTCCATTTCCACAGGAACCAACATATGACCCCGTACAGAGTTGTCCATTGGAGGTGTTGCACTTGTGCGTATGTCTGGAGATTTGCAGACATCCAGTGCTCCACTTCACACTGAAAGAAAACAGGATCGACCATTACGGGTAGAAATTTCACCAGAAATTGTGGACTTGCAGATAATCGCGAAAGGCATGTAAAATTGTCTCCTCCTGGCCACAGAAGGGACATTTATTATCCAAGGTGAGATGGCGAGCAACCGGTTGATGGTTGGTCAGAAGCTTTCTCTTGAACATGAGCCAAAGGAAGGACCTAATGCATTGGGGGCAGCCCATTGCCAGATTAACTTCCAAGAGGTGCTAGACGCTGTTGAGGATTGTCCGGCAATAAGATCATAAGTAGACGACGTTGTAAATCTCCCATGAGTAGTAAGCCTCCAAGTGAGGACGTCGTCCGCTGGCCTCGGCGTATGGGAAGGAAAGGTTGCAAGATCACGGCAGACAGTAGAGGGGAGGTACTATTGAAACAGAGACCACTACCAGGTGCCCTCATCAGTCATATAATCAAACACTTTGGCATAAAGAGCACTGTCTAGAATTGGGGAACTCATTGTTGAATAAATTACATAAATCTCTACCCATTAGAACAAGGAACATAACCTAGTAAAAGCTACTACGTCTCATCCCCACCTGGTCCTCGGTGCTTGAGATCATGATAAAAACACACATGTACAAGCAGACAATTCTCCATGCCGGTGAAACCACCATCACGTAAACCATATGTAACCATAAGAGGAAGCTCTTCCACGACCAGCCACAGCTTTTCCTTTCCAATCTTTACAATACTTTATTTACATATTGAACGTAAAAGAACAATAAATGAAGAAATATGAAAAACATCTAGATCTAAAATTTTAAATAAATTTTTCAAAAAGTAAATTTTTTTAACAGGTCAGAAAATTCTTATGCTTACAAATGATACGAAGAACTACACGAAAACTTAATATTTATAAAAACATCTATATCTAACTTCTCCATTACATGTCTGATATGAATTTGATCTACACTAATCGAAATGTATTTTTTACTCAAACTTCAACCCATTAGGTTACTTTATTATTTTTATCCAAATCAAATTACATAAGTTATTAAAAATTAAAAAATACAATTAAATGTTATCAAACTTTATTAGAAATGTCAAAATTATCCAACAACAAATGGACAATGTTGGAGTTCTCACAACTTTTCCGCCAACTGATAGCTATCTTGAACGAGAGCTCGAAAGGCGTTTTAAAGTCCTAAAACTCAGGAACAGTGATGATAAACTGAGATTTCTCAATGATCATAAGCATGTGATCCGTGCAGTGGTTGCCAGTGGAGCAGCTGGGGTGGACTTAGGATTGGTGGAAGCCGTTCCAAATCTGCAGATAGCGGCAAGTTTTAGTGCAGGGTTGGATAAGATTGATGTAGACACGTGTAACAGAAAGGAATACAAGTGACTAATGCACCTGATGTTTCAACTGATGATGTAGCAGACCTAGGATTTGGATTGATCTTGGTGGTGCTAAGGAGGATATGTGACAGTGATCGATACGATGACAGAGATGGCAGGTGGAAGATTGAGGACTACAGATTAAATACAAAGGTTGTCTATCTATTTCTCACTTCTTGGGATTATGGTCACTACTTCTTTACCAGGATTTTAGTGTCTGTTCGTAACGTTTTTGGTCCATTAGTGTGTCAGATTGTTGATGAACTTGGTAGTGTGATGTTTCTCCAGGTAGTCTGCCCGTGAGTTTGTTATGATCTTATAGTTAACATTCTACTGCTTTTCATGTCAGTTCACAGGAAAATCAGTTGGAAACTTGGAGTCATTGGTTTGGGCAGGATTGACATAGCAATTGCCAAGAAAGCTGAAGCATTTAGCTGCTGAATCAGTTACCAATCCAGAACTGAAAAACCAGAATCAGGATACAAGTTCTATCCAAATGTGGTTAATTTGGCATCAGACACTGGTGTGTTTTTTGTAGCCTGCTCTCTAACAGAAGAAACACGCCACATTGTCGACCGGAAAGTGATCGATGCACTGGGTCCTGACTCCTGAAGGTGTTGTGATCAATGTTTCTGGAGGTCCTCCTGTTGATGAACCAGAGCTAGTTTCTGCTCTAGTGGAACGCAGAATAGGAGGTGCTGGTCTTGATTTGTTTGGAAATGAACCTGCAGTGCCTAAACAGCTTGAATTAGAAAATGTAGTCCTGTTGCCTCACGTAGGAAGTGCCAGAGTAGAAACAAGGAAAGCCATGGCTGACCTTGTGGTTGGAAAATTGGAGGCCCACTTTCAAAACAAATCATTACTATCACCAGTGCTTTAACTGGATATCAGGAAGACGTGATCACACAAAGCTTGTTCAGATCAATTTCAGTAAGAATAATATATCTGCCATTTCTCACTGGTCCTTCGTTATCTTCAAGCACATCTAGTTGTGATTTGCCTTGTTCAGTTTGGTAAACCGTAAATGTAATGCAGAATTGAGAGAAGGCTTAAAAGATCAAACCTTTCAACAAACCAGTGCAAAAAGCTTGGTCATGATATCTTGAAATCGCTTCAGATAGTCCTTTACAAGCAAAAGAAACGAAGAGAGGAAAGGAAAAAGAAAAGGAGAACAGAAGCATTTTGGTTACTAATTACACAAATATATACAGATGCCCTTAAAAAGCATTAGAAGGTTTAATATCCACAGAAAGATCCCAGAGGAGGATCGCATGTGAATTTTTTTCTTTTCCTCTCTCTCTAGTTTTCACTTTGACCCTTTTCTCAGACCATATCCTCTCATCCACACCTTCAGGAACTTTGTTTACAACTGAAGGTCCTTGATCCAAACCCTCATGGAGAGGATGATGAAGAAGAAGCTCCTCTGAAGATGAGGAAATTGAGTGTCTCCAATGTGAAGTAGATGAAACTTCCCTTAGAATGGGTGAAGAAACATCCAAAGTTTGAGCCCACCACACATTGCCATCCTCCTCCATATCTCCTGTCAAACTCCTGCAAGTTGCAGAGAACAAAGATCAGCCACAAAACTTTTCCCTTTTACCCTCTACGTTTTTTCACTTTCTTTTGTAACTTATCCAACACTAAAATCTATATAGAAGAGCAAGAACTCATCACATGAAAAACTCAAAACAATCTTCAAGCTGGTAAACAAAGAGGAACTGATCTAGTGATCTGGTATATGGGTCTGAGTGAGAAAGGAGAGGCAAGAAAGATGCACCTTTTTTATGTGGGCAGAAATGGATTTGTAGTCCAAGACATCATAAAGATCCAAAGCCTTAGAAGCACAAGCCATAGCATGGATTTGCATCTTCTCTGGCATATCTGTGTCTTCAATCAAAGCCTTCCCTTCCAACATTTTGTCTGAAACAAAAAGAAAACCCTTTCCGAATATGCACCTGAAGAACAGAAAAGTTTCAAGCTTTACTCAAATCCCACCGTGTTTCAAGCTCAGGAATCGATGTGGCTGAAATCTCTATTCCCATTTTAAAGTAAGAAGTCATGTGAATTAAAATATAAAGAAACTGGGCACATATTCCAAGTTTTCTGTCATCATCTTTTCTCATTGTAGGAGCCTTTTAACAATTTTTTCTCTCCTTGCTTCCAAGCTTTGTTTCTGTATCTGACTTGGGTCACCGTCATTTAGGATAAAACTTGATGGGCATGAAGGTGGATAGATTAAAATCACTTGGATTTTAGTAATCATTAGTTGCCAACGATGCCTTTGACAGGGTACCCTGTACACCTATCATTAGTTGCCAACGTTGCCTTGACAGGTACCCTGCCTCGTACACCTATCACAATACCAATATTCTTACTTATCTTCTGATAGTGATAGTCATTTTTTTATTTTAAAAATTATTAGGGTTGATAATTTAATCTGGGTCGATCTGATCTTACCTAATGTTAATGAATTTAGTTCGCGATCATCAAATTTTGAATTAAATTTTAATTTTTTATTTTTAAAATTCAGAGAATTCTAATTCAGATTGAATAATTTAATTATACTTATGTTTAATTTTTAATTATCTTTTAATTCAAATAATATAATGCCATTGTTATTAAATAAAAGATAAAAATTTATATAATTTTCAAATTTAATCCAACCATCTGCCATAATTTATTGAATAAATTAATCTTAAAGTGTTCAATTTTTTGAGAATTTTTAATTAAACGTTCAAATTTTAAAATTTTTAACTAAATGATTAACCTTTTAAAACCTTAATAGTTTAATTTAAAACATTAACTTTCATTAGTAATTTGCTAATTGTTGCTTATTGAGCTAACAAAATTAATCTTAAAGTGGTCTATGATCATAATAAAGTAGAGAGACCCTGCACTACATATTATGAACAACAAAAATTTTGTTAGCCAAATGATTAAATTACTAATTTAAATCCAACAAAATGACTAATAAAATAGATTATAGTCAAAGAACTTTTTATCACTTTGTTGATTTAGATGATGTGTATTGAAAACAACCTCTTTATTAATTAAGAGTAAGGCTGTAAATTTTCAAACTTTTCCAAACCTTGCATTTTAGTGAGATTCTTACTTAAATATTATTGTTGTACTGATTTAGATGATTATAAATTAGGAATACAGTACTAAGTGGTTGATTTAAAAGGACAAGATTGAATTGAAGTTGATATTAGAGTTCTAATTATTAATTTATTAAATAATATATTTAAATTAGATATAATTTAAATTATTAAATATACTAAATGATTTATTTAATATACATTTTAAAAACAACTCTTAAAAATTATACTCTTATAAAAATAAATATTTTGAAATAATTCCTTTCAAAGTATTTAGTTTTTTTATACAAATAAACTTCTATTTCTATATTTTTTTCTTTTTAATCAGTTAATGGTATACCTTTTCAACAACAATACTCGTTAGAAATCCTATTGAGGCGTAAGGTACGAAAAGATCTAGTAGTACGCAACTTTATCTCTATTAGAGAAGCTACTTCTAAATGACCAAAGAAAAATAAAAACATAAAAATCAAATAAATATATAATGAAATAGTTGAAAATACTAATTAAATATTTATTGCCTTTTCACTACCAACTTAAATGGTCCACTAGTGCCACTATTGGGCCTCTAGGTGGTGGGGAAACCTAAACCTAGTTACAATTTGCACTTACATAGTTACAACTTTTTTTTTACAAATTTCTTAAAATTGTTAACCATTTCATAAAAAACATGAAAAAGGGGGGTCTTCCTTTATGCTTAATAAGATAGATAATATTAAAAGAATTAGATATATAATGATTATAGTTATAAAATTGTAAAGTTCAAGTCCAATTCAAAATTTGAAAAAATGTCTAAGTTTGATTCGAATATTGAAATTAAAACAATAAAAAGATTGAACTCAGTTCGATGATCAATTCATACTAATTCCGTTAACTTCAAGCTAGATTGGATCAATCCCTTTTTTCAGCAAGGACTATGTAACATGTTTATAGTTAAACTCTTGTTCATACCTAATTGTACGAAATAACAAACAATGGAAGTTAATTCAATGTATTCATTCTTGCACTCAAGAGCCCAAAACAAGAAGAAGAAAAAAATCAAACTAATGTAAGATTGGTTACTTTGTCACATTCAAATTCAGAGACTAAAGCTGTTAGGACCACCAAATTCTGTTCATCTCATTACTGTTCTCTGCCGACGCATTCCCTAGCCTCAGGTGCGATTTGCTTTCCTATGTCTCTCTGATCTATATACTAACGTTCTTGTCAACTTAAGGTTGTTGATAAGGAAACAGATTGCAATTAGCTCTTTGTTCTTGCAAAGAAAGAGTAAGAAAAAGAGGCTTTTAGGTGCATAGATCAGCTTTCTTGATATATATATTTCAGGGTCAGAGGTGTTTCCCTTTTAAGAACTTGTTCTGGGATTTCAGTTTCAGTAGGTCCTCCTGATTCTCTTCATTCCAGGTTTGGTATCAGTTTTCATGATAAATCCATGTACTTAACTCTTCTTGGTCAGTCACTTCAGGTTTTTCCCGATCTGGATGCGGCAGACCACTGAGACCAGCATCATCTTCTTGCAATTTGTAGTGCTGAATTGTGCTGTTTCAAGTCCTCAATGATCTGACAAATTAAAAACCTGCCAAGTTTCTGCAAATCAGGATATCTGTTTAGCTTCCTTATTTTTTCCCCCTGATCCCAAGTCCTTGTCGTTCCAGGAGAGTAAAGTACAAGAAAAGACGATATATCAACAGGAACCTTAATCATGCATTCGACAAAGTCATAGTCAGATTAAACGAGTTAAGCTCCATCAAGCTCTGCAAAACATGTATAATCCTATGTGCAAAGTCCTTCAAGAGACTCAAGTCATCGTCAATTCAACCAAGTCCAATGGAGTCACCTTCACACCCGTCTTCTGGCTGGCATTCGAGGAACTCGTCGGTCAGCAGGTTTTCAGGTCGTTGTCTTCTTCTTGCAGGAAAGCGATCAGAAGTGGAATGAAAAAGGGTGGCCTGAGTTTTATGTGATACGGAAGATGGGAAATATGATAACGATAATGTTGAGGAGGACAAGGCATTCACCTGTCGATTCCAGGCCCTGATTGCTTTGTACAGTCTCTTGCTCTTGTTTACAGTCTTTTGCTTCATTCTTTGGAGTACTAGCAGACCTTACAAACCTCAGGTTATTGTCAAGGTATGTCGATCATTTTACTATCAAGTATCAGAATCTCATATCGAAAAGGAGATCAGAGGTGAAATCCAGGAATGACAGTAAGTTCCAGGAGGTTTGAGTCTGCTCCAATCTGATTCGGACAGTTCGAAACTCGATCAAATCTAAGTAAAAACTGATCAAAGCATGTGAAATGGGATAGGATTGAGGACTAAAACCAAGTTTTCTTACTTCAATAGATCATATTTATAGGATTCTTATTGAAAGATAAATTAAACTTGCAGAGTATGCTAGTCCACAGCTTGTTGGAGAAGGTTGAGACTTCTCAGGTGTTCCAACTAAGATGCTCAGTCACAGTAAATGCAACACTAAGAATGAACATACACAATCCAACTGCACTATTTGGCATTTATGTCAGCTCCACACCAATCAATCTCATCTACTCTGAAATCACAGTTGCGACTCGTCAGGTAACTAGAAAGAGAGAGAGTGAGACCTTCTCCTCCATTCTCTGTTCTTTCCTTAGCTTCTGTTGAACTGAATCTGACAGTTTCTGGTTTTCTCAGTTGAAGAAGTACCATCAGCCTCAAAAGAGCCATAGAATTGTATCTGTAACTGTGGAAGGAAGCAAGGTTCCTATGTATGGAGAAGGATCGAGTTTTAGCAGTTTCTGAAACTGGGATTGTGCTTCCATTGACGTTGAAGTTTGAGATCAAGTCAAGAGGGAATGGGAATGCTGTGGGGAAGTTGGTGAGGACCAAGCATCGGAAAATTGTTTCATGTTCTTTGATTGTTGATTCCACTAGCTTCAAACCCATCAAGTTCAAGAAGAATACTTGCACATATTCTTGATTTCCTTTAGTAGTTCTTGTTGAGCTGCTTGGCTTCCATTAATGGAGTTTCAAGTTCTGCAATTCCTTCTCTTTTAGCATTCAGCTCTGGTTTTTGTCTGCTCTTTTATATCATAATCCTGCCAAAAAAATAAATAAAGAAGAAGTGTATAACTCCCTGTTTCCTTCACTAAACAAAAACCTAAATCTCTCTCTCACTCATGGCCGAGGAGCACCTGACGAGACTCTTGACTCTTCCAGTTCCACTCTCTCTTTGAAGACCGTCTCTCTTCCGCTGATTTCCTTCTCCGTCTCCGTTCAGACACCTCGATCAGGCTTGAGCTCGAACGCTTCTATCTCCTCCTTAAGCGCGGCATCTTGCCGATCGAAGACGATGATGAAGGTGATGGTAACAAGTTGCAAGTTGGCCACTTAGTGAGTTCCTCCCCAACGACCATGGAATTCGTTTCGTGATTAATAGAGCTGAACCATACCGACTGCAAACAAAGAGTTCCATGTTCTTATCTTTAGTAGAAAAATTGGGCCGACGTGCATCACAAAATGGAGTTAACGGGTTAATCTTTAACCCAGGAAAATCTCCGGGCCAAGAATCGCAGAAATGCGAGCCCAGTAATGGATGACTTCTTGATGGTGTAACTTAAGCTGAGACCTGCGTGGAGCCATATGGGTTACTAATCTAGAAGTAATTGGCTGAAAGTCACAGTTATATTCTCGCTTAACAGAACGGGGCTTACATCTTGTGGTGCAACATTTTTTGTATTTGACTTTTCGCTTTGTACATAATGGTTGTTCCATTCCTAACTTGCGAGTAGTTATAACTTACAACTTTTCTCGATTTTTGATGTACGGAAGGATGGGGTGGCGTAGCAAAATGGAAAAGAAATAAAGAGAGTCCAAGAATTGAAGAAAAAGTTTTTGCATACGCAAGTGAAAAGTTTAGTTGTATTAAATCAACAATTGATGCAGAAATAAGCGCGTCTATACTGTATA
>JANVCL010000005.1:2880002-2890385 GCA_026546855.1 Erythroxylum incrassatum | reverse complement strand
TAATTAAAATATACTTCATTCATTAATTAAAATATTGTAATTAATTAAAATATAATTCATTCATTAATTAAAATATAGTTCATTTTGTAATTAATTAATTAAAATATAATTCATTAATTAATTAAAATACAATTTATTTTATAATTAATTAGTTATAATATTTTTATAAACCAAACACTATCAATGACAATGGTAATCATTCATTCATTTTAACCAATTATCATAATTATAATGATTATATTCATTCTTATTACTCATTATATTCATTCTCATTATCATTTTCATTACCTAAGCGCTCCTTATAAGTTGAAAATACTCTCCTACATTATAGGGTTTAAGAAAATTAGTAGATATTGTTAGATAAAGCTCAGCTGTCTATTTATCATGTCCTTTTTTGACTAAACTTTGTCGGCGCTAATCCCGTTCAGTGCAATGATTCTATCTTCAACGGAGGACCCTTGATTGCCACCAATCAAGGAAGATCGTCAGATTCAAACACTTTCAACGAAAACGCACAAATTTGTTCTTGAACACATCACTCAAATCTCACAAAGCTCGTACCTTTTTAACTGCAGAGTCCTCGAATCCCAAAACCAATCAAGATCATCATGTTCACTAGAAAACCCACTTCAAGATTCATCCTTTTCACTCTCACTATATTCCTTTTAGTCACTTCTCTGATCTCCATTATAGCCACCGATGAAGGAGGGATTGGAAATGACGATGAATTGGAAGAGTTGATAGCTATAGATGAGCAAGAAGGAGAAGATGAGCGCCAGCAAGATGGAGACACTCAGAAAGAAGCCGAGGTACTGTCTAAAGCTCAAAGGATTGTTCTTGAGTTGAACACTGATAGTTCTAAGAGGATCATAGAGGAGAATGAGTTCGTATTGATTCTTGGGTATGCACCATGGTGTGCTAGGAGTGCTGAGCTTATGCCTAGGTTTGCTGAGGCTGCAAATAAGCTCAAGGAGACGGGGAGTCTTCTCTTGATGGCTAAACTTGATGCTGAAAGATACCCCAAAGCTGCTTCTTTTCTCGGGATCAAAGGGTTCCCTACCCTGCTATTTTATGTCAATGGGAGCTCTCAGGCTTATAATGGTGGATTTTCTGCGTAAGTTCTGTTTTAGTTCTTCTTTTCAGGTTGATGTCATGTGCATTTCTTAACATAGTTGATGGATTTGTATGCTTTGTACAATTGGCTGCTTGGAAAGTTTTAGTCTTCACACTATAACCAATGGAGTTATGTATCCTCTTACTTGTTCCGTACTTGATCTATAAAATTGTTCGTATTACACTAGAATTTCTTGTTGAACATCCGTTACTTTGAAGTGATTACTTCTTTGTTTGAACTATCAAATAGTCTACTGATTATTTTCGTGGGGTTGACTTTCAATCAGGGAAGATATAGTGATCTGGGCTAGGAAAAAGACCGGAGTACCTGTTATTAGAATGAGTTCAGTTACAGAAGCAGAGGATTTTGTTAAGAAGTACCAAAATTTTGTCCTTGGTCTATTTAAGAAATTTGAGGTATGTTTATCTAAACGGCCTTCTAAACTATCTCTGCATAACTCTCTACCTTTAATGGGCAGATAATCTTTGACATATTTACTTTTTATGGGGGGATTCTGTTCTGCATTGACATCTAAAACTACCATTTTTCTCAGGGACCTGATTATGAAGAATTTGTAAAAGCAGCAATTTCTGACAACGAGATCCAGTTTGTTGAAGCGAGTGACGTTGAAGTTGCTAAAGTCCTTGTCCCAAATATCAAAGCTACTGACAGTTATATTGGATTGGTCAAAAGTGAGCCTGAAAGATATACTTCTTATGGTGAGTCGGCAAGTTGGTTGCATAAGCAGATGTTTCTTCATAAGAAATTCACTGAACTTAAGTTCCTCATGCTTGTCAAACACATTAGTTTGTCACTGAATTGAGATTAGAAAATTTATTCCTATGTATGACTTTCCTTTATACATGATTACTGGTTATTTAACTCCTCATAATTGTGTGCCTTTGAGACTAAACCATAGTAGCCGACTTTACTAACTATAATGGCTGGCATCTTTTTGCAGAAGGGATTTTTGAGGTGGATAAAATATTATATTTTCTGGACCATAACAAGTTTCCATTGGTTACCAAGCTAACTGATCTAAATTCTGTTAAAGTTTACTCCAGTCCCCTGAAACTTCAGGTAACTCTTCAATTTCAAGAATTTTCTTTTCTTTTTTTTAATTTTTGTTTTCTGTTCAAAACTTCAAATGTAAAAAGATTTGATTTAGAAGAATTCTGGATGTAGATAACAATGTGGTAAATTGACTAATGAATTTTAAGACTAGAAAAATGTATATATAAATCCATGCCATCACAAATGCCAGAGAGCTCTAAACTGATCTTCCACAAGAAATTGTTAGCTCAAGTTAGAGGTTTCCCATCATAATTTCCAGTTCCATCCGGTGTCAAGATTAACTAGATATCAATAATTTTATCAAAAAGTGGCTGTTAATGCTACCATAATTGCATAGGATGGTTCATTAACCTTGGACGGTATGTTCCTTTTCATCCAGGTAATGGTTTTTGCTGAGGATGATGAGTTCAAGAATCTTGCTGAGCCTCTTCAAGAGGTTGCAAGGAAATTTAAGTCAAAGGTGCATATATCGACAAATTAAGTTAAAAAGCTTTTATCTTTTATCTGCTAATATTTTAAAGTTGCACTCTTGCAGATTATGTTCCTATATGTGAACATCAAAGATGAAAACTTGGCAAAGCCCTTCTTAACTTTGTTTGGGCTTGAAGATTCAGAGAGCACTGTGGTAAGTGGAAACTGATCAGCCATTCAGTTTCTTGGAATTTAATCATCTAGTCACTTATTTGCAACTGATACTAATCTTCATTTTGCTTTCAGGTGGTTGCGTTTGATAACAGAATCAATGCAAAGTATTTGTTAGAATTGGATCCGATGCCTAACAATATAGAAGTATTAACTGTCTTCATTAAATTATCTTTTCTTTCTGGACAGCATCTAGTAGCTGTGATATTTTATATGTTTGCTTTTATAGGAATTTTGCTCAGGACTTCTTGTTGGTAGTCAGCCACTTTATTTCAGATCTCAACTGATACCTGACAATGTGAGCTTCACACAACCCGCCCTCTCTCTCACTCACTTTTACCTGCTTATTTGCTGAAGATGCTTGATTTGCACAGAATTATATACAGCATGTTAGCCAATTTCCCAGAAACTCCTTAACCTTCTTCCACCTAGCAGAAATGGAACACGGATTTTGTTTTTGGCATTGAATTTTACTGAAAATCAAAATATAAGCATTTTTTAATGGTGAAAATGGCAGAAAAATGCAAGTGTACTGACTGTGGTGGGGAAGACTTTTGACGACTTGGTTCTGAGCAATCACAAGAATGTCCTTCTAGAGGTAAGCATGATGCATTAATATAGCCTGCGATCAAGCTTTTCAGGCTACTGGCTGGAATGGTATATTTCCACTTCATCACTAGTGTCATTCTTATGTTGAATCCTCTAGCATAACTGAAGCTCACTTGCTATCGTTCCAAAAGCTCTAGGAAAGCAGAATGCTTAAACTCGCATTAAACAGTTCACCAAAGGGGTCCCCTCTATTCTGTACCTCAAACTATGCAGAAAGGGAAAGTTTGGTTTGCATACCAAATAATTTTGTAATAGGTTCAATTTATAATACTTTGATGATTAAAAAAATATTTTGGAATCATTGTGATTAGATTGCATTATGTTGGAGGTAAGATACATCCTCTTAGGATAATATGCTGCTACACTATTCTAAATACTGTGAAGAGTGGAATATTAACCTCTGTGTATTTATTCCGTGAAAACCTTGTTCATGTATATAAAGGTACATACGCCATGGTGCATCAACTGTGAAACTGCAAAGAAGCAGGTCGAAAAGTTGGCTAAGCATTATAAAGATTCAGACAATTTGCTTTTTGCAAGGATAGATGCTTCAGCAAATGAACACCCCAAACTATTAGTAAGCCATTTAACTAAATTGCTTTGCCTCATTTTTGCAGAGATTCATTTTTAGTCATAGGTTTCATGTAAACACATCATTATATTTTCCTTGAAACCAATCTACCATAGATACATTGATCCTGTAATTTAGCTATTTCCATAAGCCAACTCACTAATTCCCGGAAAATCGTTTGCTGTGTTATGATGATTTTGAGTAAACTATGAAATGAAGTGTAAATGCTTGGATATTCGATAAAAGTTACATGTCTGTTGCCTGCTGATAAGATTAATATTTATGTTGGTAGACTCAATTCGTGATAAATTTGTTACTCTTATTCATGTTTTGTTGTTAAACTACCGTGAAGCAGTAGTCTGAACGAACCATTTACACATAAAACCTCACTGGTTCTACAGAATCCCGTAGCTTCACGTCACAATTTAGCTAGCTGTATCTCCTACTATGTTGTCTATCATGTGTAATGTTATACTTATCTGTGGTAAAGAAGTTTGGCTTTCTATCTGGAGTTGCTAAAATTTCATTGATGAGAAACTTGTAGATCTTTCTATTGAATTGTCAGATAATTATAGATGCTATATAGCGATCCTGCAAGAATTATCTGTTGTCATTAAATATTGTAGGTCAATGACTATCCTGCACTGCTTTTTTACATGGCTGATGATAAGGAAAACCCGGTAATTATTCTCACGATATATTTAACATTATTATTGTTTCTATTTTGGAGCTTGAGTACTATTATCCTTCATACCATGCAGATCAACCTTTCAACAAAATCCAGCTCAAAGGAGTTGGCGGCAATCATCAACAAACATTTGAGAGCTAAAGAGCATGTATCTAAAGATGAACTGTAGAATACAGCAATCAGGTTTACGAAGTTTAAATACAATGACAGAGAAATTTAGACGAGTTTTTTGGTCAGAATACGACACCTATGCAAGCAGTTTCTTTGCTTGCTCGACTAAGATGCTTCAAAAGAACATATAGCTCCTGAGAAGTTTAGATGTTGTACTCTTGCCATCTTCATGCTAGTAGAATTGTTCACAGAAATGAGAGAACAGTTCTTGATAATCACATATAACAAAGACTCAGATCATTTCCAGTGATTCGCAATATTGACAATGGAGATGGATGCTACATAGATGTATACTTTTTAGCTATGATATAATTTGCGATGACAGCAACATAAAATTCTCACTCTGTAGCATTCATAAGCATGTAGCTGTAGCTGTGGCCAAAGCCTTCTGTGGTTACTTAACTGCTGACTCAATTTGGAATCTTCTGCTATAATTGTAGTTATCTTGGCATCTGATTAAAGAAAGCTGCAAAAACTTCCTATGGTTTGTTTCCGTTATTTTACATAAAGAACTGACAATCAGACTGGCGAAATCCTTTGTTGAATCTATACTCTGACTTGCGCTAACCAGAATATCTGGACTTAAACCAAGAGTTCATGGATTAGTTGGTCTTCCCGTTGACACGTTCTTGGTACCAGATGCATTACTTGGTTAAGATAAGACTTCATTCTATCTTATTACTGATGGTAAGATTCTGAATTACTTGATCTCCCGTGTATCAGGAGTGTTGCCTTGTTAAGGTAAACTTCATCCTGTTTCATATTTTCATTATTGAAGAAAGCTTCTGGCTGAAGCTTGAAATGCATATCTTGGTAGCTAGGCTAGTTTTCCGGCGCACAATCAGCTAAACTCAACAGGTGATGACATTACAGAACTAAACGATCTTGAGGATGAATCATACTTTTATGGACAACCAAACAAAAGAACATTTATGGAATATATGTCAGATTACACAACCCCATTATCCAACTTGTTCTCTTCTGACTCATTCTAGAATTCACCAAGCTTTGGAGCTGATACACCACGAGATACTTGTCAGGCTAGGCCTTAATAGGAACATATGTTGTCAAATCCCATATAGTCATGCTTTTTTATCTTTTCAATCATGTTTGCTATGCCAACCCCACCTGTTTGGAAGAATGGAAAATCCATAATTGGGAAAACATAGAACAAGTAGCAGAACACAATACTGACAGAAGTTAACGTTTATTATGGAAGAAGGAGTGACTGTTAGTGACACATACCTAATGATACTGCACTCACAAATATTGTAAACGCTAGAATAAAGACAATAAGAGAAGCTCTCCCAAGTAGAGTAACCAGCTTTCTTACAACATGTTGACCCACAAAAGCAGCAACAGTTGTCACAGCAACAAAGTATAGAGCTGCAGATAAGAACATAAGGGATGATTCAAGCAGTTATCCTATTCTGAGAAGCAAGCTAAAGAAGAAAATGTTTGATATGCTGAACTTCATACCATAAGGAACTGGGAAACGTTTCAGAAGGTAGTACTCAACCACAGACATTGATGCAGAGAATGTCATGGCAAAGGTTGCTGTGGCACTTGACACCTAAAAAGACAAATTGGTAGGACATTTTTTATCATTGTTTACTTTAATCCTTGCACTCTTCATGAGATGAAAATTGAAAGAATGCACCTGTGGAGGGATTCCTAGCTCCAGAAAAAGTGGTGTTAAAATGAATCCTCCACCAAGACCAAGCGAACCACCAACTACACCTGCCAACAAACCGCTGGCACAATAGAGAACCAGCTTGTGTACCTGCCAGTTTGTGACTTCCTCGCTTATGGATGCAACTTTCCTCTTTCCCTTGTACAAATAAATAGCTTCAAACAGAGAAAATCCAACAGCCACTGGGATCTGCAGAAATTGGCAAAACTGCAATAGATTAGTGTGAAATGACACCTGAAGTTATACCAGCAATGACAAGAAGATAATTGCAAACGTCTTTTATCTTGTAATATGAAATAGTACCTGAAAAAGATTCAACACCCAATAGGCTACTGAACAAGTTGTCGTATAAATCTAAATCCAGCAATGGAAGGTTTATAGTCAGTGCGTCAACCGTAAATCAATGGCAAATCAGAAATTTCTTAATGAACAAAGATAATAAAACCTTAACAATCTGCAATATGAGGATTATGAACCAGAGAGTGAAGAGCAACCCAAGTTCTTTCCAGTAAACATTTTCAACCATAGAGACCTGGAAATTTAACGGAAGTCAGCCATGAATGAAACAATTACTCCTTTAGATGCTTAGTTATTTCCACCTCTTTATTGCGCTCCGACATTGCCTTCTGTATATTAGTACTAGGACCTCCAGGAATAGGTTCGTATTCAAGTTCCTCAGTACCATCATCTGATGAAATTAGCAAATTTAGCCTGGAAAAAGCCATGTACAACCTCCAAGTTCCCAGAAAAATACATGAAAGAGCAGTTCAATCATTCAGCAACTAACCATTTGATCGCAAGCGTCTAGTAGCTTCCTGAAAAATCACAAATTATAAGGTTGGTATTTCCCGGAACCCACTATAATCAGAATATAAGTAGATGCTTAACAGAAATTAAGTTTTATAAGCAACCTGTTTAACTATTGTCTCCTTAGACCATGTTTCTACACCTTTGAAGAAGGCTTTAGTGGACATTCCTGCAAATGATTCAGGGCTGAATACTCTACAAGGCCAAGTTAATAAAAATACTTGCAATCAAAAGATCCATTACCTAAGAAGAGAACAATCAACAAAACTGTGATCATCCAGTCTGCAAAAATCACATTGAAAGCAACTCCTATGCTAATTCCCAGTACCAACATCGGCTGAATCAATAGCGCCAAGTTGTAGTCGATAATGGGCAATTCAAGTGTGGGATGTTTGAGCTTTAAGTTGTAATAAACTGTAGCAACTGCTGCACCAGTAATCATGCCTAAGCAAAAAACCAGAAGCAAGGAAATAGAATTAGTAATGCCTTTATGGAAGTCTAATGCAATTTCTAGAGAACAGTAACCATGTCACTGTTAAAAAAAATAGCCAAATCGGAGTTCTTTATGAGCCTGTCTAACCAGTTGTTATAGTTAATTTATGTTGTTCAATATCAATCAACCACAAACCATAATGAAACAGAAAAAAACCAGAAAAGTTCTCTCACATTTTGATATGGCAATTGAAGATTTAGTATCAAACCCGATAATTAATGTAAGCATAGGAACATAAATGCCACCCCCACCAACACCTCCCACAGTTCCAAATGCTGATCCAAAGAAGCCAATTATGGTCCCTAACACTATTTTCCAGCCAAATTTCATGTCCTGTAAAAGAAGATCGAACCCATCATCAAATACCATGGCTTCTTTTCACAGTCATAGCAACATGTAAACACAGTCAATTTATGACCCCAGAAATGTATAGGTCCACTTAATGAAAGCTCGTGGCTTTTGAATCTCCATTCTTTTCCTAGAATTCTTCTAGGAAACCAAATACAAAACAATCAAGTAATGAATAAAATGAACAGAACTTTTATGCAAACATGAAGAAAAATAAATTCTACTGTCGACTTACCGGCCAAACATGTGTATAGCTCAATTCACCTCTTTGCCGTAAGAAACTCTGTGCTTTTATCAGATAACCATAACAAAATGTGAAGCCTTCTTGTTTCAATCCTCTTTCTGTTCCAACAACCATTGAAGCTACACCAATACAACTAATCAAAACTGCCCACTTCTTCAAGCTTATAGCGCACCATTTTGATCCCTCTCCAGCCATGAAGTTGGATACCTTTCGCTCTGTTTCTCAAAATGAAGAAACTTTCTCGAATTTGAGTTCAATCCCAAAAATAATAATACCATTTACCAAAGAGACAAGCTAAAATAAAACTCAAACACGAACCAAACCATGTTGCTCTAATAAGAACTTCTGCACATGGATGCCAGGGGAAGAGGAAATAGAGAAACAGAAAAATGAATCCAGGTAAAGAATGCTAGTATTAGAATTTTATTGATAAAGGAAATGGGTATCGATGAATACACGCCACATTTGAGAGGTGACCAACTTCCCCACTCTCGCAACCTGACAGATTTTTCCACACCCCTTCTTACCTCACACATGCCCCAATTATACCTAACAATCCTGACAGAGAATCACACCCAACATTCCTGACAGAGAATCCTAACAACCTGCCACCTCACTACTCTATATAGTACTAGCATTCTAACAGAAAAACAAAGCCTTTAGCCTACAAAAATGACAGTTGTGCTAGCTGTTGGTTCTTTTCTTTCTTCTTTCTCCTTTCATATTGTATACGAATGGGAGGCTTAACATGCTCCTAATCCACTTTCGAGTACAAGTTAAACTCAAAAGATGGGTTTGTTGATCAACTCCTCAAGTATAGGACACAGTCGATTCCTACCGAATCAGAAAGTTTCGAAGCTTAATATATCAATTCATTAACATGAAACAAAACCAAATAAACTGCAACTCACATAGCAGTTGCCAAATCTCGTTGCCTGTCACTAACCAGTAACTTAAGATGAAATCTTTATAGGCAAAATCACCTTTCTGCTTAGAAACTTACCTTTCTCTCTCTATGTCTCTGTGAATTAAAGTGAAATCGTAGCCAATTATAGAGATCTCTGTACATGTTCTTTGCTTGTTCTTGAGTTTAAAGACTTTGATTCATTCTTTTCTCAATAGTCCTTTACTTTTTCAATGCAAGATCCTTTTGGTGTGTCTATCCAATACCTTTCCCCATCTTCCATCTCTTGTGATGCTGTGAATGGCATCATTGTATAGTTAAATTAATCCAAGGATATGATAACTTTTGGGTTTGATGAATTTTTAATGTAATGTCAGAAATGACTTTTTGTGCTTGGCTCAATCTAATCCTAAAAGATTGGACCTAGATTTAATTTTGAGTTGAATGTCAATATAAAATTTAAAAAATTAAGACTCAAATTAAACTTGAGTTTATTTTAAAAATTTAAGATTATTAAGAAATTTATCTCTTATTTTTATGAATTTTATAATATAATTAGACTTAATCCAAAATCCGATCGAGTCTAAGACTCTTCTCATAGTTTGATTAGGTCTAAAACTCTCAGCTTTGATCAAACTTGGATAATTTCAAGTTAGATTAAGTTCGATAAAACACGAGTCATGTCTAATTAAATATTTTTTATTTTTACAAATAAAAGTGGTCTATTTAAAAAAATAAAATTTAATTGGAGTTCAAAAAAATCAAAACTGATCTTAAAATTAATTAATTCAAATTGGACCCAATGGCATCGATTTCGAACAAGACCAAACCGAGTTGGGCTAAAGTTGTCACTCCTAGCTAGGGGTGTTCATGGTAGGGTAACCTGACTCGTTCATGAGTAACCTGAACCTGAACCTGAATGTCAGGTTCAACAATTTTACGAACCTGAACCTAAAGAACCTATAGGATCGGTTAACCTATTTTCAGGTTTGGTTCTCAGGGTAACCAGAACCTATTCATATCAA
>JANVCL010000005.1:2847507-2862981 GCA_026546855.1 Erythroxylum incrassatum | reverse complement strand
GGTGGTGACGTCCCCTCGGCCGGGGAGGGTACGATCGACATCGCCGGCGAAGCTTCAGTGAGAATACACTAAAACGTGTTGAAGAGAGAGAGAGAGAGAGAGAAATAGAAAGTTTAGAATTATAATAATAAAGAAGTCGAAGGGGACACTGTCAGAGTTCACACACACAGACACAGGTTGGTCGAACAGGTGACGACTACGTAGAAAGAAGTGTTAGAGACGGACCACTGTGGACCCCACTTTGGACTCCTACTCTGGACCCCACCTATGACCTTCGTCCCTTCCTTCGTCCCTTTTGTCTGAGCTCAGTACTACTGCACATGTAAAAAGAATAAAGGAATATTTCTAAAAAAAGGAATAAAGGAAGATAATATAAATAACACCTTTTTGTAAATTTTTTAAAATATTGGAGCTTTTCACTTAATTTCAAAGGGTGAGGATCATGTAATAATTTTGGCCAATTTTCACATATTATTACAATTTTTTGGTGTATAAAGTTATAGGTAATAACAATTATAACAATAATGTCAAAAAAAACAATTATAACAACAATATTAGGTATAAATTTTGCTAAGATTTAAGAGATTCAGTAATATACAACCTTACTTTTAATCAGTCAAATGACTGTTTTTAAATAAAATTATAAGTAATAAACTAAAAATAACATGTAATTAAAAATTAAGGAAACTTAATTTTTTATTAAACTTTTTCATTTCTTTTTTTATACTTTGAAATTTATTGTCTATTTTGGTGAAATATTTTAATATTTTATTTAGCGATAATTTCAATAAAATCATATAATTTAAGTTTTTATATTTTATATACTAATAAATGTAAATGTGAAGAAATATGATGAAATTTTAATATAAAAATAAATGATATTTTTAAATTAAAATCTTTAGTGTATTTAATCTTATATTTTACTATAACTTATCTATTAATACTTTTCTCTCTTTTTCTTCTTTTTTTAAGATTTTGCACTCAATTCAAAATGGTAATAATTATAGCCTTTTTTATAGGCATTTGATTGCAAAAATGTGGAGTATATTTTATATATATATGTGCATAGCCTTCCATTCCTACCAAACCATGAGAATCTTATATGTATTGATGATAGGAAGTCAAAGATCGAAGTTTAAGAGTTCAAAATTTGGATTTATTTTCTCATGTTCATACCATAAAATGGAATTTCTAAAAAAAAGAGTGTGAAATCAATTATTTTATTTATTTATGAAATTTATATATAAATATCTCATTTTTGTTTAATTTGTTAAAAATTATATTTATGTTTCTAACTTAGTTTATGGCAAGGGAAAAGAGATTATAATGTCTTATTTACTTGACACTATTATGAACAATTACAATTTGGTTACAAAAATATCAAAATCAAATTAATCCATTAAAATGCAAATTTTCATAATTTTTAAAAAGGGTATTTTGATTTTATAAAAGGATTATTTACAAAATTTTCATTTTTATTTAAGGTAGTGTTGAATAATTTGACCATGATTGTAGTATGCACCAAAAGGAAATTCCCTTATGGTCCCTATAGCAATATTTATATAATTTTATTTTCATTTTGTTAATTTTGATAATGTTGAATATTCTCAACATGATCATGGTTATGCGTTTAAGGAAATTTCCTTTTTCACTTATTAACTACTAATTTGGGCCTTTATTAATTATAGTAAAAATGGAGGAATGGTTGTTGATCGTAAATATCTTGTTAAGAATAAGTTCCATGTGAATAGAATCATATACGTGCAAGTTATGTCCCAAAATGGTTGATTGCAATATTATATAATTATGGTCTAATTCTGATCAAATCACACTTGATCTTGTATTATATATGGATGACAATACGAGTCGAATTATGAAAAGAATAAATTAAATTTAAATTAATCAAAAATTTAAATTAAAGTTAAATTTATTGAAGCCTAAATTAATTTAGATACAATAATATTATTTTATTATATCGATTAGATTTTTGATTATTATTATTACTATTATTATTATATAAAATTTATATTATAGATTATTTTTTCTCATGTCCGTTCTAATATCCTATATTTCATTTTTAAGTATTTTGAATTGTTAAATAAAATGCACTAAGTAGTAATTTATTTTGATGACATTCCATTCCTTCTAAGTTGGCATTATAATAGGCTCCAAGCTTGGCCTGAAAACTTTTGCTCAAGTTCGAACCCAATTTGAAGTTCAATTAGGCATAAAGCATATGATCTGAGTCTCAATTTGATCGGATTTGAGTAGTTTGCTTTGAAGTTTAAGCAAACTCGAGCCTCATTTAAAGTATTTTATTTTTTAATTTAAGTTTTAAAAATAATATTAGTTTATTTACATAATGTTTTTCTTAGTCATAAAATTTTCAAGTTTTAAACCGAATTCGGACTTGGCAAAAAAATTAAAATTAAAATTTTAAATTATGATCAAATCATACAAAACCTATTAGTTTAAGAGGAAATAAAATTGGATTTAATTGCCAAACCTACTTCTAACATTCCTTAGCCTATGTTTGGTAGGGGTTATATCAATAAAGCTTTTTTTTAGATATTTTCTAAGAATAACTTTTATAAGAAGCTAATTAACTGTTTGACTGTCATTTAAAAAAAATTGAAAGAGCTTTATCCAGTTGAACGTTTAGCAACATAAAAATTAAAAACACTTTTAATTTTAACTATTTTTTATTTTGTAATAAAAATTATTTATGCAATTAGATATTATTTAAAGTATATTAAACAATATGCAAAGCACAATATATTAATTATTATATAATTTTAAACCATACGAAACATAAATGAAAATATATCTAACCAAATCTTTTATATGAATTATAACATAAGTAAAACTAATATTAAAAATAAATATTAGAGAAGATGAGTTTGTAAGATAAACGAGAAGATGAGTTTGTGAGTATTGTAGAAATTATGTGTAAAATATAAGGACAAAATGAACTAAAAAATAAGCTCATTAATTGACCTGAAAAATTTACTCAAAAAATTATTTAAGAAATTTTTTTGAGAAGTTTCAAATCTAAACTTCTCAAAAAGTTGTATATATTTTAGTTATTAAAAAAGTCACGACTATTATAGGTGGGATTTTTTTTAAAAATTTCTCCTGCCCTCCTTGTAACAAAAAAAACCATAGCTTTGGACACAAAATAGGGTTATGGGGACCACGCGTGAGTCACTGTAAGTCGTCGAGTCTCTAGTAATTTTAGGCGAGACAATGACACGTAAACAGGAAGCACCAATAAGAAGACTTCTTATCTTAATTACCGGATATTTTCTATTTATACCCAAAATATACAAACATTATCCAAACAGATTTTCTTCGACTCTTCTCATTTTCTCGCTAGCCAAACATCCACCATCTTCCCTTTCCCACCCCAAAACATGGCAATTTCTTGTATCAGACGATCTTCTAAGTTCTGATTCACCGAACTCTAAACGTCTGTTCGACGATCAGATATTTATTTCAAAATGGTGCTGCTCTTCCATTCTCCAGAGTTCTCTTCTGCGAATATTCTCTTTAATTCCAATCCTAACCCTAAATCTAGAAATCTCAAGAGCCTCGCTGTGTGCTCTAGGGTTAGGGCTGGGGTTAAAGATTGCGACGTCAACATTTCGCGGATGAACCAAAATGTTTGGGCTTACGGTCAATTCCCGATTTCGGTGAAGCAAGCGAAACGGAGCAAAGAGGAAGAGGAGAAGCAGAATTACTACGTAAATATGGGATACGCTATTAGGACTTTGAGAGAGGAGTTTCCGGAGCTCTTTTACAGGGAGCTTACTTTTGATATATACAGGTTTGTGTTTATATTTTGATTGCTAGGTGACCAAGTATTTGGTTGGTTGTATCTATGTTGTAATTTTGCTTGAAATAGTCGCACGACAGCACGTTCTACCGTTTGTAGAGCGAAATAAAGAAATTGGATTTAGATGCTGTAAATGTTGTTGATGAATATAATTTGGGATTTAACATTAAGATTAGAAGTTGATCACAATCAGGATAATTGAAGATCATCTGTAAGACTGTAAGGCTTGGTTTTTTTAGGACATTGGTGTTCTATTTGGAGTTCACATGGTTATAAATATTGAAAAATCTCAACTAAAAAGCAGAATATCCTTAGCTTTAGATCTGCCATTATAATTGTATATGCAGAAATTGCAGAAGAGTCTTCGCAATCAAGCGGTGCATTTCTTCACCATCTGTCCTGTCATTTAAAAATGTGTTCTTGATTTGGCGACCATTTCTGGTAACTTTATTTGGTTCAGGTGGTGGATTGAGGTAGCTGTTTGCCTTGTGCTTGTAGTTTAACCGGAGGCCAAATTAGAATGTGTCACTCTTTTAGATATGCCATTGTTAAGAAATTATAACTCTGTATTCTGTTTTTTTCTAGGGACGACATTGTGTTTAAAGATCCAATCAACACCTTTACTGGCCTTGAGAACTACAAATCAATCTTCTGGGCACTGCGGTTCCATGGAAGGATATTTTTCAGGGCTTTGTGGGTTGACATAGGCAGTGTGTGGCAGCCTGCAGAGAATGTCATCATGGTTCGATGGACCGTGCATGGCATCCCTAGAGTCCCATGGGAAAGTCACGGTCGATTTGATGGTACTTCGGAGTACAAACTTGACAGCAAAGGGAAGATTTTCGAGCACCAGGTTCACAACATTGCTCTCAATCAACCTCCAAAGTTTAGGGTGGCAGCAATGGAGGAATTAATCCAATCTATGGGTTGTCCTTCAACCCCAAAACCGAGTTTCTTTGAGATCTCATCATCTTCAAAGAGCAACCAGAGATGTTAAAGAACCTCCTAAATTTTGGCTTGTGGTGGAATCTGCGAGCTTCAGTTTGACCGCTTCTTTGGCATATAAGAACTCCCTTGGACAGCCATCGATGGCTTTGTAGTAACGACCTCTTACATTTGAAGTGTAAGCTGTGGCAAATGTGCACTGCATTTAGCCATTTTTTGACTTGAAGACGAAATCTATATATGAAATGTATCATCTTGTACATATGTATATACATGTATTAGTTGAGTGCAAGTTTAAGTTTCTGCTTTCACGTTAGATGTGTCTCCATAATCTATTTTCTTTTTCATTAGCATTGACATTCCTCTTTTTACTTGCTATAGTTTGGTGGAATCCAACTGACACGGCAATGTTCTTGATTCTTGTCATTGTTCTTTGCAGGCTTGACAATGTGTTGGGCCAGTTTCATTTTTTAAATAATAAATTAATTTGTTGGATTTAAATTGGATTAGACTTAAACATCATGTCTACAGTAAGAAAAGGAAGTGCACAGGATGATTTGCAAGATGTTCTAGTGAAGCGATGGTTCCAAGTAGATGACGACTATTATAAAGTGGGAACTCCACGGACAGCACAGGGACCATTTATTAACAACAAACATCCTTTATGATTAACAGGCAGCAGCCAGCGGGGCCAGCAGCCACCGCTCCTCTATCAAGGGTCCCAGTCCTATCATCGTTTTCGCGATCCCTGAATCATTGCTACATCATTAACTATGAATCCTTCACCAACTTCTGTATATTTCTTCTTCTTACAATTAAGTTTGATTTTTACGGGTAATACAGTCTTTTCTTACGCTTCTTTCATACAAGGACGACGGTTGCCGTTTGTTTAATTAGTTTTTGTTTTTCTGCTTCGGAAACCACCCGTCTCCGTCTCAGTCTCACGGTGTCAGTGTAGTCCGTCCACCACCGTAATAAAACTCCTTTTCTCCTACAGTCATTTTCACTTCTTATTAACTCCAAAATCACCACCACCCCCAAAAAAGTTGCTTCGACTTCACTCTGTCTCTCTCTCTCCCTCACACACACACGCACTATTATAAATATCTACACACTAACGAACACGATACTCATTACTCATTAGGCGTTAGATTCCGATTTCAAATTTGGTTTTAGTAAGTTAAGTCGACGAGAGGAGTCGGTAACGGAGATATGGATTCACCGGCCATGACATTGGATGAATTATCCATGGAACGTAGCAAAAGCTTCGTCAAGGCTCTGCAGGTGATCCTTTTTCATTAATGATTTGCTTTGATTTTCGGGCCTCTGTATTGTATCTGACTACTCAATAACCGTGTTTACAAATGATTTTCGGTTTTTGATTTTGATGTAGGAGCTCAAGAACTTGAGGCCTCATCTGTATTCTGCGGCGGAGTACTGTGAGAAGTCTTATCTTCACGGCGAACAGAAACAGATGTAAGGAATTTCTTCTATTTTAGATCAGTGTTACTAGAATCTGCATGGGTTAGTTTATCTTTTGGCTCGATTAGAGCACAAAAGCTTCATTTATGTGACTTCGAAGTGAAGTTACTGAATGTTTTTCTTCGAACATTGTTGTATTCTAAGAATGATTAACCGTATACACTGATATAGTTGATTTTGGTTATTCAACGTCATTGGTGAACTGAATACGGAAGAATTTGGGCTTACATGTGGTTACTTTGCAAAAAGACGATTTTATCCTTCTTTTATTAATGGGGAATCCGTGCGTCAGTTGATTTCTCATTTTCGAGAACTCTATTTCCTGTTACGGATTAGGGTACTGGACAACCTGAAAGATTATGCTGTTCGAGCCCTTGTAAATGCTGTTGATCACCTTGGCACCGTAGCTTACAAGTTGAATGACCTGCTTGAACAACAAACATTGGACGCGTCAACCATGAAGCTAAAGGTTTCTTGTGTACATCAGGTAAAATTTCCTGTGCCTGTAGGGATGAGTGGCTTTCTGATTGAACTAAATATTTAATGAACATAAAAGCTCATTCACTTTGCCATTGTTAGCAAATTGTCAATTGGCGTATGTATACGGACAAGGAAGGTCTTAGGCAGCAGCAGTTGTTGGCAATTATTCCTAGACATCACAAGCATTACGTTTTACCAAGTAAAAATTTATTTTTGTAACTTGTAAGCTTTTTCTCGGAGTGATTTCCAGTCGGTGGTTATGCATTATTTTCCCCACCTTATTTCTATTTATTCTCCATTTCTTCTTAGATTCTGTCAATAAGAAGGTACACTTTAGCCCGCTCATACAAACTGATGCAAGGCAAAAGAACTTCCAAGCTACATCTTGTTTGCAGCCTTCTGGTATGATGATGTACCGTGGTTCCTTTTCCAACCTTTGGTTTCTTATGATTAGTCTACATATCCACCTTCTGTTTCTTCTTCGTTAGGGAGTTTTACTTATCAGAATATTCTGTATCAGATTCCCCTGCAGCAAAGACACTTTCTTGGCACTTAGCCTCAGAAACCAAGTGTACTTTCAAAGGGAGTAGGTCAGTGCATGAATTTTCTTGATTTAGCATTTCTTTTTACTTAAAAGCATTGATACAACTGGCTTTTCATTAAATAACTCTTGCTGTTGAGGACCTTCTCTGAGAACAAAGGAGTCTATTCGTATGCAGCAATGAAGATTCAAAAATTTCCGGGAAATCTTCTATGGCTTTTGAACTCCTAGGTATGTGCAAAAATGAAAATTACCTTGCAGAGTAAATTCAACTGCAGCAAAGTGGCTAAAATGATATTTATGTAATGATCTGAGCTCCTTTGCTTACAGATAAAGAGGAGAGTGCAAGGGGAGCTCCTGCCGAGCTATTTAGTGGAAGCCCTGGATCCAGTGTAGCTATGCAATCATTTGGTGTCCTCCGCAGGGTAATTCCTGTATTAATTAGAACACAAAGTACAAACATGCCCATTTTTCATCTAAGTGCATGGTTGATAATCTTCCCAAATGTCGAATCTTGCTTATTTTTGGAATGAAGTTCTGAACTTTTTATCTGCATCAATTGTTCTGAAACCATTCTGTTAAGCAAGTCTACGTAGCGATAAGCATAAATTGAGAGTCTACTTATGAAAACAATTGTAAGTTACTTGACAAATATGCCTCTGGCAAGGACTCCATATTCTGAGAGTCTGACAAATCATGTCAACAGCTTCATTGTTATAAGACCGCAAATATTTCCAGCATTTGAGTGACCTGGAAGTACAGGCATGAAATATAACAGTACCTATTTCAAGTCTAAGGATACTCATGTTGGCAAACAAATATCAGGATGGTTGGTGGTTTTGACTGAAAAAAGTTGTATGAATTGTCTTTTGATTTGTGTAGTCTACCAATGTTAATAGTTTGTCACTGTCAAACTAACGAAATTGATGAGGGGATTTTGACATACCCTTGGTTGATCAATTTGTGTTGGGACTGTGTAATGTAGCAATTTTTTTAAGTAAATGTGATGTGAAGATTGGTGGTTAAGACAGTTGTTCATCTAAAGCCTGAAACTTTTGGTTTTGAATGACTTGGAAAGGTAGGTTTGGCTATAAAATTGTCTTTAGTGTAATTCAAATTTTGGAGTTTGTTGATGACCTGACTCTCTCAAAGACGTACGCTAAGTAAAGTGTATCTAATTTATGAATAAACTGTCCAATTTTATCTAATGTTTAAAATGATTTAGGTAGAAGGTTGGATAGGGTTATAACTACTAATTTATGGCCATTTGTTGGAAATTGCATTTTTATGGTGACTTGAAACGTCATCACTTCAACTCACTACTCATGTTCATGTGATAGAATAGTTTGTATATCTGAATGAGTCTGCATATGTGAGCAGTGACATGGTTCAGGCTTCACATCAAAAAGTTCAGAACAGAAAAAAAGTTCAAAAGATTTTTATCTTTGCAGGAACCGCTGGACAGTAGTAAACCATTCAGGTCATTTGATAACTCAAGGCGTCAACTCGTTCGAGCCCCTGTTCAGAGTAAAAGCGTGCTGTCAGCGTTCTTTGTCAAGCAGAAGTCATCAAAGCTGAAGATTGGCTCTGTCTCATAAATCATACCGTTCTCACCTCTATTGATATTCCTATGAAGTGCCTCTTAATATCTCCTGCGATTGTTGATGTAAGTACTTTTCTCGGTAATTAGTTAGTCAAATTGTTTAAAGTTATAAATTTAGCTCCAGATTGGGTCTGAATATGAGCGTTTTGTACATGTAAAATGGATAGTTTTATAATGTGGAGACATGGTCTCTAACCAACTACAGTGTGCGAAGGTAATGAAGTTAGTCTGGTGGATGGCTCGTGTTTGATGACTTGGGAAGACATGGTCTCGAGTATTTTTGTCATTCTCAAGAACTAGAGTTAGTTCTCCAATAGTTTTAACTTCAATTCTGCATATGATGTGAATTTACCATCTTTTGGTCATGCTTTTGATTACCCCACGAGCATCATATTCGTCAGGATGTTACAAATTCAAATGCCAGGCTGTGAGAAACGAGTTGTTCAGGGGTACGTATTGTTTGCAAATAAAGCATACTTCAGACTATAAAGTAAAAGCATGTGGTATACCATCTGGATTGATGATGATTATTTTTATCAAGGTTTAAAAAATTAGACTGAACTGGACCGAACTGTCCGACTAGGTAAAGTTTAAATCGGCTAGTTTTTATAAGTAGAGGTTATTAGATGAAATTGAACCGGATCACTACTAATTCAAAATTTTTTCCGATTGAATTGAATGATTCGGTCCAATTTTTAAAACCTTAACTCTTATATTGATGTATCTTTCATTATCCGTTGCGTGATAAAACCAAAGTGCTAATTAGGTTGATTTAATCCAATTGAACACCCACTTGTGTTTTTGTTTGGATAATATGCATTACCAACCATACCTTTCTTAAAAGACTCACAATTTCGTATGAGCATGCTAAAATTATTATTATTTTTTGTAACAAGAGAAGTACAATCACTGTTGTTCAGGTATGTAAATCATTTTGTGTATGTAATAATTTATAAATCTTATAATATAATAAATCACTTAATTAATTAACAATTTAAAATAAAATAACATATTTGATCTACTTGATATTAATGTTAATCGTATCAACAATTTTTAGAATTTTGAAAATTTTTAAAAATTTATTTAACATGCTACTGGAGTTTTTAATTTTAAAAAACCTTATACTATTAATTATATGGTATTAAGCTATTTAGATTTAAAAGATATTTATAAAATTAGTTAAAAATGAAATAATATTAAAAATTTTAAAATAAGATTAAATTAATTATCTTTAAAGTGTAACTCTCAAACTATAGTTTAGTGGAGCCGAATCAATTATTAAACGGCGATGAATTGTACACACAAGTAACAGCAGCCTCTCGTTTGCTTTTCGGTTTCTCTTTTTCAATGAAGAAACGTGAATCTGTAGATTTCTTATCAGATGCTGTTGTACAGTATCCTGTCCCTTTCTTGTTGCTCTTCCTCTTCCTCTAGTCCACCATCGGTAAGACCAGTAGTAATAGCTAATGTTGTAGGTATGGGAAGGATATGGAAATCCAGTAAATATCAGTAATTCTGTCAGACAATATTAAAAAAATCAAAATCCACAATTTTCTTAACAAATGGGGTCAAACGTCGTCGTACTTCGCCTGCACATCTGAAATTAATATGTTCATGTCAGAACCAGTGACCTAACGAGGCAGACAGATCTGGGAATTTATCTAAACTCGCAGAAAATGTAAAAACAATATTATATTATCCATTTTTAGAAGATTTTAAAATATGTATAAAAAAAAGTAGCAACCGACATATGCAAATTCAGGATATGAAAAATAAAAAATTATAAATAAAGACAACGAATCGCTATAAACAAGGAGTTGGAATTAGATTCGCTTAACTTCCCTCACGAATCCGTAGGCTCTTTGGAGCTGCCCCAAGTCACAAGAGAGCTGCTTTGCTTCTGTTCCGTTTCTTCAAGAAGTCTTTTTCGTTTTCTTTAATCTATTTTTCTTTGGAAAAAATGTATTTATTTTGATTTTTTAATTCTTCATTCTTTAAATAATCCGTCACTGTTTTTTTTTTTTATGGAGAAGAGACGACGAAATCCCCGTGAAAACCATCTTGACCTTACACTCTGTTGACTCTCTCTCTTTCTCTCTATAGCTCTATCTCTGACTCAAGTCACAAGCTTTCTCTTGCAATCGGAGTTGCCTGTGTTCGTGGGCAGGGGTTGGTGTTGTTTCGTAGGTGTTGTTTAGTGTTGCATGTTGTTGTGGTGAATTTGTGAGCTGATTTAATGGGGTTGTAGTGAATGGGTTCTTTAGAGACTGGGCTTCCCTTGAAAAGGGACGGCCTTCTTCGGTCTTCTTCAGCTACTAGAACCGATAGGCACGCTTTTTTGCAGCGACCCAGATCGAGATTCTCTCGTTTCTTGCTTTTCAAGAAGTTGGATTACTTGCAATTGGTCTGTACGTTCGCGGTTTTCCTTTTCTTTGTGATTCTCTTCCAGATGTTCTTGCCCGGTTCTGTAAGCGATAATTCGAACGATTCTTGGAAGCTGAAGAAAGGGACGGTTTCTGAGGATTTGATGTACTTGAAAGAGATGGGTAGCTTTGATTTTGGAGATGATATCAGATTCGAGCCTTCCAGACTTTTAGAGAAATTTAAAAAGGAAGCTAAGGAGCTCAATTTTTCATCCACCTTCAATACGACGCAACATCGGTTTGGTTACAGGAAGCCTCAGCTTGCACTGGTCAGTTTCTATTAGTAATGGATCTTTCTCACTGTTTCAAATTGTTTTCTTGGTAGAGTTGATTTTGTTGAATGAAACTATCGTTTATTTTGATTTGTTTTGATTTCATTTCTTTTTCCACTAATAGGTGTTTGAGGATCTGTCGGCTGGTCCCCAACAGCTGTTGATGGTGACTGTTGCAACTGCGCTGCGAGAGATTGGTTACGAGATTCAGGTTATTTCATTGATATGTTTAAATTACTAATTCCGAGTAATGATTACGAGTATTAGTGCTAAAGAAAGCTAAGTTTATTTAGACAAAAAGTTGCTCTATGGTTTTTGTCTGTTAATGCCATTATCCATTACTTGTAACGTTAAGTTATTTCTGATTTTCTTTAGTTGATGTGATTTTTGGCAGGTATATTCAGAAACAGATGGTCCTGTACGCAATGTTTGGAAGAACATCGGGGTTCCTGTTACTATTTCTCAAATCAGTAACAAGATGGAGACTGCTGTTGATTGGTTGAAGTATGTAGTGGAAGCAAATTTCCAACGCACGATGACATTTAGTATAACATTTTTATAAGTGAAGCCGAGGTCTTATGCTTAGTTAGCAAAATCAAATATATGGCAAAATGAAAACTATCAATGTGAACCTTATCCTTATATGCTGGGCTAGTATGTTGTTTGCTTTGTTATAATCTGATAAAAAAAATTGCGATGTGAGATTCAAAATTCTCTGTATATCAAGAAGATATAGCCAATTAGTTACTGCTTTAGAATACCCCCTTCTCAATTTAACTGAACGTGGTGTCTCTCATAACTGATTTGGGGATACTCTTTCTGCAGCTTTGAGGGCATACTCGTATTTTCTCTTGAGGCCAGAAACATCATTTCTAGGTAATATGTACCTCCAGAAGTTTAAGTCAGTTCCTGCACGTTTTCAGCATTCTCATTATTTGATATATGATAGTTTTGAAATTCCTCCTGTAAACATGATAGTTCTCTTTTCTGCAGTGAAAATTGTCCAACTCTAAATTCAAGTTTAATGTCACATCATGACTCAAGGATATTATTCCTATAATAACGCAAGTTTATGGTGTTTTGCTTGTCTAAGTACTTAACTTGAATTCACTTGTTACAGTTTAATGCAGGAACCTTTCAAGACCATACCTGTCATATGGACAATCCATGAGAAAGCACTTGCTTTGCGCTCAAGAAAGTACATCTCATCTGGGCAGATTGATGTTTTGAATGACTGGAAGAAAGTTTTCAACCGTGCTTCTGTCGTTGTCTTCCCTAACCATTTCCTTCCAGTATGTGTTTAAAGTATCCTCTTTTGGACTTTAGCCTAATTCTTATTGATACTTTCTAGCAGTTTTAAATGTTCATATCAGGAAATGCAGTTCAAATGTGAATTGTCAATTTAAGTATTCTAAATTACTCGTTTGATTGAGTGCTTGGATCATCCATGTATTGAACAGATGATGTATTCTGCTTTTGATGCTGGAAATTATTATGTGATTCCGGGCTATCCAGCTGAACCGTGGGCAGCAGAGACTACAATAGCATCTGAGGATTCACGTATGAGGATGGGTTATGGGCCTGATGATACTGTGATTGCAGTGGTGGGAAGCCAATTTCTGTACAAGGGTTTGTGGCTGGAGCATGCACTAATTTTACAGGCTTTATTACCACTTTTCTGGGAGTTCCCATCTGATTATAGTTCAAGCTCTCATCCAAAAATACTTGTATTAAGTGGGAATTCAACTAATAGTTACAGTTTGGCTGTAGAGGTATTTGTTAGATGCTCAATTTCAGTACATAGCTTATTTGTTATGAAAATCTATCTCAATATTTGAATTCATTTCACAGGCTATTGCTGCTAACTTGAGTTATCCAAGAGGTGCGGTGAAGCACATAGCTGTTGAGGGGGGCTGGTTGGGTCTTCTAAAGGTTGCTGATTTTGTGATTTATGGATCGTTCTTTGAGGAGCAGTCATTTCCTGAAGTTCTGTTGACAGCCATGTGTATTGGGAAACCAATTGTCGCCCCAGACCTCTCCATTATCAAGGAATATGTATGTTTCTAATGGCTGCTTTTTTCTTTAGTCTTCTTCTGGACACATTACATTCAGAGAGGATTTTGCGTTCTTAAGCTCACTCGTACAATCAAAATAATTCATTCTTTTTGCCTTCAATTTTGGTTCTATCCATATTCTGCTTCTATCTACATGCGTAGAGAATATTGTGATTTCTTCAGATGTTGAACCATATTACATTCTGTTACTACTGCATTCATTCACTTTCTCTTTTCACTTCTCTATGATATCCAAGCACAGCAATCTTTAATACTTTCATCTTGTTATGGTAGTTTTGCTTTTCGAAATTATGGAAATTTTGTTTTACTTTTCAGAATAAATCCTCTTCACATAAGTTGACAAGATTAGTTTTAGTTCTGCTGTGAATGCCCAAGCAGCTATGTGATAGTGGAAGACTAGAGAACCAGCAGAGTTGATGGTTTTCTTAATTTATGATATGATATGTTTGCAAAGTAGAAAATTTTACGATCTTGTTCTTTAATGTTCATGTGTTACCTAATCTACTAAGAATTATAAGTACTGAAACAGGCATATTTATTTATTTTTTTCCTTTTTTAGTTGTTGCAATTGATGACATTTGAGCAAAGCACTGACTGTATTGACAATAACAATTAGGTCGATGACAGGGTTAATGGATATCTTTTCCCGAAGGAGAACATTGGGGTTCTGAGTCAGATTATGTTGGAGATTATCTTTCCATCAACTGCAGTACATAATGTTGGTTCATTAGGAAAGCAGTCTGCTAAAAATCTCATGGTTCGAGAAAGTATTGACGGCTATGCCTATCTACTCTCTAATGTTCTCAAATTACCATCAGAAGTTGCAAGTCCAAAATCTGTTGCAGATATCCCTTCAAAACTGAAAGTAGAATGGCGCTGGAATCTATTTGAAGAATTTTTTAATTCAACTTATGAGGATAGGACTTTGAGAAGTTCTGGATTTCTAGACAAGTTTGAAGAGATGTGGAACCATACTCAAAGAGAGAGCTTTGGTTCATCAGTTTCTATGGATGATTCATTTTCTTATGGCATTTGGGAGGAAGAAAAAAATAATGAAATCTTTAATATTAGAAAAAGAAAAGAAGAAGAAGAGGTAAGAATCCTTGTAGCCAATTAAGGTATTTGAACTGGTAATTTTTCGTGACTTTTCTTGAATGAGATTATCTTTCAGTCTAAGTTAATATTGTTTGAGATATTATACAGCTAAAGGATAGAACTGAACAACCTCATGGAACATGGGAGGAAGTATATCGAAGTGCCAAAAGGGCTGATCGGACTAAGAATGACTTGCATGAGAGGGACGAAGGTGAACTTGAGAGGACAGGTCAACCCTTATGCATATATGAACCATATTTTGGAGAAGGGACTTGGTCTTTTCTTCACCTTGGCTCACTTTATCGAGGAATAGGATTGGTGAGTCTTCTACCTGTGTGACGAAATTACTATCGCTGAGTACAAAGTGGGCTGAAAAATCTGTATGCCCTTAATTTTAAGTATCCTGTTATGGCATTCTTTATTCATCTATTAAATATTTGTATGTTTATTTTAAATGGTAATATTCTAAATAATATGCAGTTATAGTCACAGGCATCTATTGTTTCCAATTAGATATTAAATCATTGACTGCTGCATGCAGTCAACCAAAGGTAGAAGACCTAGGACGGATGACATTGACGCATCCTCTCGCCTTCCAGTTCTTAACAATCCATATTACCGAGATATCCTAGGTGAATATGGAGCATTTTTTGCAATTGCAAATAGGGTTGATCGTGTTCATAAGAATGCTTGGATAGGGTTTCAGTCTTGGAGAGCAACAGC
>JANVCL010000005.1:2834056-2847407 GCA_026546855.1 Erythroxylum incrassatum | reverse complement strand
ATTTAAAGTATATTAAACAATATGCAAAGCACAATATATTAATTATTATATAATTTTAAACCATACGAAACATAAATAAAAATATATCTAACTAAATCTTTTATATGGAGTATAACATAAATAAATCTAATATCAAAAATAAATATTAAAATATAATAAAAAGTCAAATAATATTATATAAATCTCAAAATAAATATGAAGATAGGTTTGTAAGTATTGTGAGAATTATGTGTAAAACATAAAGATACAAGTGACTAAAAAATAGGTTCATTAATTAATCTGAAAATTTTACTTTAAAAAATCATTTAAGAGGTTTTTTTTAGCTTCAAATTTGAGTTTCTTAAAAAATTGTATTTTAATTATAAAAAATTCATATCTATTAAAAAAATTATCTTACAACTATTTTTTTTTTAACTTTTGGAAAAAAAAATTGTTTGCTTCCTCAAAATTCATCTAAATAGTACTAAAAGCACTAATACAAGACTACACGTGAACTCGTAGTGATATTTTTGTTTGTTGCTCGATTCCTTAGGAGCAATCGAGGTCGACAAGAACACGTGGCTTTTGCAAGTTTTTTTGCGCTTTGCTCTTAGTTCTTAGCCATCCCTTTTGCTCTCTAACTCTTCTTTTTCTAAATATAATTTTTTTTACAAGGGACAGAAAAATAAATCAACTATTGTGTGACGCTTAGACCCCTATATAGGGGTCGATTGTACGTGATTCTATTGAGGTCTCGGGAAAGTACATCTAAAATGTTTAATGGTGGCTCCTGAATGGTATGCATGCTCGGTTGAAGGAAAAAGGTCAAATGAGTTAAGTAATCGGCACACTGATTTCCCTCACGATATATATGCTAAAGTTGCACCTTTCATGCTTGTATAATCAAGGCTCGAATACCTGTCAAAAAAATAAGTCCCAGTCAGACCACTCTAAGATCTAAATATAATTTTTACTATAATTTCAGAGGAACACGCATAAGAAAATGAGACTTTTCATGCATGAAGTCATACTTGAGAAGTGACACTTTTGTATTTAAATCATTTTATCAGTTTCTCTATTTCAATACTCTCGAAATACATAATCCAAACGGAGGATCTAATCTTTTTGGATCATTCTACGTCGTAACCAATAGTCTTTCATATTAAATTTAATTATTAAAATTTACATACATTTGGTGAAAAAATATAATTCGTTTTATATTTAATATATAAAATTGTCTTTAAAATAAATAAAAATTATATTTTTATTCTTTTATAATTAATAATATATATATCATCATCATCGTCAATATCTAATTGAAATCCTGCTGTTACGCGAGATTTGAGAACGTAAGGATATAATTTTCTTAAATTATATTTGTCGTTCATGACTTCTTTTATTTCTGATTATTTTAATTAACATTTTCATAAAATTTCTCAAATCTTAATTTCTACGTAACAAAGATACAAGTATCTTTTTAATATTATAGAATATTCTAATTATAATTTTCATTTTGATAATTGACACGTCAATCATTTGAGAATTTTTTATTTTATTTTGAATACCAAATCATTTAAATACTTTTTAAATCCTTATAAAACTAGTCCTAATTAACAACTAATCAATTATGTAATAACAAATTAAATTACACAATTTAATTTATCAAAAATAAAACTTTTAAAAATCCCTAGATATTTGTTTCGTTACAGTTTTGGATAATTTTCCAATTTAATAATTCAACAACTGTTTTAGAAATTTATTTATGTGAAAAAAAAAACAATGAATCCCATGCATGAAATTTAGAAGCATAAAGAGTGGAGAACAAAAAGGGCAAAAGCAGGAGCAACCAACCAGGCTCTAATCATTTCTCTCCGTACTCATCAAGCGCACCTGCTAATGGGCCAATCACATTCCTGCTCGGAGTAGCTAGTCTGCTTCTTTTACAATTACTTAATTAGTATTCGTTTATTTATTATTCATTCATTTTAGTAAATTATTTAATAAATTAACAATTCAAAATCAGAAGACAATAAAAATAATAATAAAATTTGAGTTTGAATTGACAGAATTTGAAGCCAATAAATTAAGTTTAATTTAATTATATTTATACTTGGGTCTAATTAAAAAATTTGGATTAAAATTAAATTATCAGTATATAATGTTTCAAACCAAATCTAAATATATATAATTTGTGTGTGTTTGAGAGCGCACGCAAGTGCTTGGGTGTGTGCGTGTGTGAGTGTGTCTGTGTCTATGTTGTGCATGCGTCCAAATACACGTGTGCATATGTACACGTTTGATTGAGTGTGTGAGAGAGAATACGGGCATGCGCGGGATTGCGTGTGTCCAATTAGATTCATAATTACTTTTAAAAAATCTTCTATTAAAATAATATTTATAAATTCAGGTCTATTTACCATTCACATCAATATACTCAACATTTATCTTGATTATACAAGTGCAAGATTTGATCAACGTGTACTTGTTCTTAACATACAGGTGTAAAATGTAATCCACATGCATTTAAGAGTGTGAATGTCTGATATGAATTATAAAAAAAAAAACTCTTAAGGTCCAAATATAAAGTAGAGATAGCTAAGGATGCTGAATCAACAAGCACATGGACGCCCAATCTTTGTTTCTGGCACTTGTCCAGATGTCACTCATACCAACTTGACATTGGCCCCATCTTAAGTTGTCAGCAATCTTGTCTTATGGTATCAAAACTTGCAATTTGCTCCACATCATAAAATATTAATGGAAAAGTCTAATGTAAGTGGAAACACATAATGTGTGAGAATGGTAGTTGTTATAAAACCATATATTAACAAAAATTATATTTTATCATATATTTCTTAACATGTTAAAGATTCGTTATCCTTGCAATTTCCCTTTCATATGTTATAAAAACATATATTAATCATAAATTAAAGTTCACGAGTAAGTAAACAATGAGGATATGTAAAGGTGAAAACACAAAAACATAATTTCAAATTTGTAATTGTTATTCTTTAATTGCATAATAGATAAATTGTTAAGTAAATTAGTGAATTAGGTCTGATTTCGATTTAATTTATATTTACAAGTTTAATATAGCTCGCTCTCAACCGATCAAAATCTATATAAAAAATTTGTTTTCTGTTGAGCCTGTGATTTGACCACGGTTGGATTCCAACAGTAATATCAGAGACCCCTTTAAATGTTAATATTGAACTTGTTGCTTGATTATTGTCGATTTGGTTTTTGTGCTTCTGAAAAGACAAAATGTTTCACGACCGTATGTGTTATGTTTATGAACAAGAGTCGAAAACCTATTTTTTTAATTCATGTTAGTTAGGATAAAAGTTTATAATAATATATTTTATCAAAGAATTAATAACTTGAACCTCTCATTTGCAGCAACAACGACGACAACGATAATAACTCAGTAAAAATCTCGTTGATATAACGTTTAAAAAGGTCTAATAATACACAACCTTACCCTTAATTAATAGAAATACTGTTTTCGAACATAGAAAATACCTTCTCATTTGCACATTTTAAAATGTATTTTTATGTTTCAAAATATTTAGGAAAATTTTTATACTATTCAAAATTTTAAATCTTTTTTACCAACGACTTTGTATTAAATTAATTTGATAAATATTTAATAAAAATATAAGTTTTTCTATTAATTTTGAAATGCATGAATGAGTTTTGGTAAAATATAAATAATAATATTTCACTTGACTGTTTTGAAAGGGGCATGTGTTATGAAATGCAATAAAAAAATGTAATGTATCCCAATAAAAGGACACATACAAGTTGTAAAGTTTCTAATTTACAAAAATATTTTCCTCGTATTAAATTTCATTATTAAGCACAAAATCTGATCAAATCATACAAAACATATTAATTTAAGAGGAATGATTTAATTGCCAGACCTACTTCTAACAGTCCTTAATGCACCAATACAAGACTACACGTAAACTTGTAGCGATATTTTTGTTTGTTGTTCGATTCTTTAGGAGCAGTGTTTTGAAACTCGGATCGGCTATCGAATCGGAGGCTTTACTGATCACCGATCACTGATCGAACCGGGGTAACGTCATAATTATGCAATAATTATATTTAATTATACATAATATTAATAATATAAAAAATAAAAATAAAAAAATTATTGAACCAATGATCGGACCCGACTAGTCCGACCGGTTCTCACTGGTTCAATTAAGAATCAGTTTTTAGGGATGAACCGGACCGGATAGCGACCGATTCTCACTGGTTCAATTAAGAATCAGTTTTTAGGGATGAACCGGATCGGATAGCCGACCGGTCACCGATCGAACTAGTCAAACCAACCTATCCGATCCAGTTTTTAAAATACCGGTCGAACTAGTCAAACCAACCTATCCGGTCCAGTTTTCAAAACCATAATCGGGAGCAATCGAGGTCGACAAGAACACGTGACTTTTGCAAGTTTTCGTGTGCTTTTCTCTTATAGTTCTTAGCCATCCCTTTTGCTCACTAGTCAAGTTTTCGTGTGCTTTGCTCTTAGTTATTAGCCGTCCCTTTTGCTCACTAGTCAAGTTTTCGTGTGCTTTGCTCTTAGTTCTTAGCCATCCCTTTTGCTCACTAACTCTTTTCTTTTTAAATATAATTTTTACTTTTCAGTGGAACACGCACAAGAAAATGAGAGTTTTCATACTTTGAGAAGTGACACTTTTGTATTTAAATCCTTGGAATATCCTACATTGTAACCAATAGTCCTTCATCTTAAATTTAATTATTAAAATTTAAATATATTTGGTGAAAAAATATAATTCGTTTATATTTAATATATGAAATTATCTTTAAAATAAATAAATTTTTATTTTTATTTTTGATAAGTAATGGTATATATCATGGCAATATCCAATTGAAATCCTGCTTTGACGCGAGATACGGGAACATAATGATATAATTTTCTTAAATTATATTTGTCGTTCATTACTTTTTTAATTTTTAATTACTTTAATTAGCATTTTCATTAAATTTCTCAAATCTTAATTTCTATGTAACGAAGATACAAGTATCTTTTTAATATTATAGAATATTCTAATTATAATTTTCATTTTGATAATTCACACATATGTCATTTAAGAAAATTTGAATTAAAATGATATAAAAAGAAGGGTAAATTATCAAAAAAAATTAAAAAGTGTGTGAATTCTCTTTATTATAATAAATAAAAAAGTATTATCAATTCTAACAATAAAAGTACCTAATAATTTAAATACTCTTTAAACCTTTATAAAACTAGACTTTCATCAACAATTAATCAATTACCTAATAACAGATTACATAATAAATTAAATTGCAATCAAATAGGCATTTGTTTGCAAAAATATGGAGTAGATTTTTTTTTTTAATGCATAGCCTCTCATTCCTACCAAACCATGAGAATCTTATGTGTATTGATGATAGGAAGTCAAAGATCGATGTTTAAGAATTCAAATTTTGGTTTTATTTGCTCATGTTCATACCATAAAATTTCTTTTTTTTAAAAAGTGTGAAATCAATTATTTTATTTATTTATGAAATTTCTAGATAAATATCTAATTTTTGTTTAATTTGTTAAAAAATCTATTTAATGTTTCTAACTTAGTTTATGGTAGGGGAAAAGAGATTATAACGCCTTATTTACTTGACACTATTATGAACAATTATAATTTGGTTACAAAAATATTAAAATCAAATTAATCCATTTAAATGCAAATTTTCATAATTTTTAAAAAGGGTATTTTGATTTTATAAAAGGATTATTTTCACATTTTTATTTAAGGTAAAGTTGAATAATTTGATCACGATTGTAGTATGCACCAAAACGAAATTCCCTTATGGTCCCTACACCAATATTTATATAATTTTTATTTTCATTTTGTTAATTTTGATAATGTTTAATAACCTCAACATGATCATGGTTATGCATTTAAGGAAATTTCCTTTTTCACTTATTAACTACTATATTGGGCCTTTATTAATTATAGTTTGGATGCAATAGTAAAAATGGAGGAATTGTTCTTGATCGTAAATATCTTGTTAAGAATAACTTCTATGTAAATAGAATTATATACATGGAAGTTATGTCCCAAAGCCAAAATGGTTGATTGCAATATCATATAATTAGGGTGTAATTTTGATCAAATCACACTTGATCTCCTATTATATATGAATGAAAATGCGAGTTGGATTATGAAAAGAATAAACCAAATTCAAATTAATAAAAATTTCAAATTAAAGATAAATTTAATGAATTTGATAAAATAATATTATTTTATTATATCGGTTAGATTTTAGATTATTATTATTATTACTATTATTATTTTATAAGTTATATATATTATTACTATTATGGTTGATTTTTTCTCCATTCCTTTCTAAAATCCCATCATTTTTAAGTATTTTGAATTGTTAAATGCATAAACCTGATTTGAAGTTCAATTAGGCATAAAACATATGATCTGAGTCTCAACTTGATCGGATTTGAGTAGTTTGAAGTTCAATCAAACTCGAGCCTCGTTCAAAATATTTTATTTTATAATATAAAATTTAAGAATAAATTTAACTCTTTTTTAATATAATTTTACTTTTCAGCAGAACACGCACAAAACAAATGAGAGTTTTCATGCACGAAGTCATACTTTAGAAGTGACACTTTTGTATTTAAATCCTTGAAACATCCTACTTTGTAACCAATAGTCCTTCATCTTAAATTTAATTATTAAAATTTAAATAGATTTGGTGAAAATAATATAATTCGTTTTGTATTTAATATATGAAATTGTCTTTAAAATAAATAAAAATAATATTTTTATTTTTATTTTTGATACATAATAATATATATCATCATCAACATCTAATTGAAGTCCCGATGAGGCGCAAGATCTGAAAACGTAATGATATAATTTTCTTTGTCGTTACTTTTTTATTTCTAATCACTTTAATTAACATTTTCATAAAATTTCTCAAATCTTAATCTCTATGTAATGAAGATACAAGTATCTTTTTAATACTATAGAATATTCTAATTATAATTTTCATTTTGATAATTCACACGTCTATCATTTAAGAAATTTTGAAATAAAACTATATAAAAAGAAGAGTAAATTATAAAAAATTTAAAAAGTGTGTGAATTCTCTTTATTATAATAAACAAAAAACTATTATCAATTCTAATAATAAAAATACCTAATAATTTAAATACTCTTTAAACCTTTATAAAACTAGTCTTTCATCAACAATTTTAATCAATTATGTAATAACAAACTAAATAACACAATTTAATTAGCAAAAATAAAATTATTAAAATTCACTAAATATTTATTTAAAGTTTTTTTCCTGGTCTAAGTAAGAGTACCCATTAAAACTTGGGAGATAATTAGAGTTTTGAATAATTTTTCAATTTAATAATTCAACAACCCTTTTAGAAATTTATTTATGTGAAAAAAATGATTCCCATTCATGAAATTTAGAAGCATAAAGAGTGGAGGAGTGGAGAACAAAAGTGCAAAAGCAGACCAACCAACAAGGCTCTAATCATTTCTCTCCATACTCGTCAAGTACATCTTAATCATTGAACGCTGCTAATGGACCAATCACATTCCTGCTCAGAGGAGCTAAGTCTACTTCTTTTATAATTACTCAATTACTATTCATTTGTTTATTATCCATTCATTTTAGTAAATTTAATAAATTAACAATTCAAAATCAGAAGATAATAAAAAATAATAAATTTTGAGTTTAAATGGACGAAATTTGAAGTCAATAAATTAAGTTCAATTTAATTATATTTATACTTGGGCCTAATTAAAAAATTAAATTTAAATTAAATTCTGAGTATATAATGTTCCGAATCAAATCTAAATATATATACTTTGTGTGTGCTTGGGGGTACACGCGCTCGTGTACGTGTATGTGTGCGTGTGTGAGTGTGAGTGTGAGTGTGTCTGTGTGGTGCATGCGTGCGCACTTGAGTGAGTGTGTGTATGGAGGTGTGAGCATGCGTGAGCTTGTGTGTGTTTAATTACTTTTAAACACACACAAAAGAAGTGAATGCGAAATGAACACACAACAAAGGCAAGTGATTGTTCGAGACTTGGTAGAGGAAGCGAAGAAAAGGATTGTAATTTTGGCTGTTTGTGTTGTTGGATTGTCATATCTCATGTCACGTAAGTCGAATTTTGTGTAACTGACATCTTTTCGGAATTACCTTGATTTTTAATGGCAGTCATTAAGCTTTTTGTCGATGTTTGCGTTCTTGTGGTATGCGATGTTTTAGTTGATAAGTGATGTTATATTGCATTAATTTCTTGTTCAGTGACAAGCTCCTCAGTCTGGGTCAACTTGCCTGCTACAACATCTGTGATCATTCTTCTTAGGCATTTTCCCCTAGATTATGAGATGAGAAGAAAAGCTGTTGCATATTGAAGAATCTGTAAACTCTAAGGATTTAGTTTTGTTGGAAAGTGATTTCGTAATCACTGAATAATGCTTCTTATTTACAGAAAGAGAACAGATGGTATATATATCATGAATGTCTGTGTATACAAAAACGACGCCAAATATATACACAAAATGCAAAAGCTAAAAACTCTATAATACACGACTCTATACTCTACTGTATAAATATAAGGTATTATATAGCCCCCTCTCAAGGTGGAGCTTGATGCCAATCACACAAGCCCAACTTAGACAACAAAAAAGAAAAAACTGGAGTTGACAAAGCCTTAGTAAACATATCTACCAATTGAAGCTTTGAAGGAATACGTTGAGGAAGAACGAAGACTTCTTTATACTTATCACGAACCAGATGATAATCAATCTCTAAATGCTTAGTCCGCTCATAAAAATAGGATTAACAGTAATATGAACAACAACCAAATTGTTACAACATAATGAAATAGGAAATGAAACAGATACCCGAAAATCAGTTAGCAAAGAAGAAATCTATTGCAACTAACAAACCGTAGTAGAGAGACTACGATATTCAGCATTCGCGAAAGATCAAGAAACAATGGATTGTTTCTTAGTCTTCCAAGAGATCAGAGCATCACCCAAGAATACACAAAAACCTGTTAAGGATCGCCGACTAAAAGGACATGCAGCCTAATTCCCATCACAATAAGCTTGTAAAGAATAAGAATTGTTACAAGGAAAGAATAAACTTGTAGACGGAGATTGCTTTAGATACTTGAGCACATGAATGGTATCCGTCCAATGTTGCTCAGTAGGAGCCTGAACAAATTGACTTAACTGCTGAGTCTTATGAGTGATGTTAGGCCGGGTAAAACCAAGATATAGGAGAAGCCCAACTAACCTCCGATATCTCTCCTGATTCTCCAATAAAGAAGAGCTAGCATCATCAAACCGACAGTGAGGAGATAAAGGAGTGGCTGCCCCTTTCGAACAAGTCAACCCTGCATCCTTGAGAATATCTAACACATATTTTCACTGATTCACATACAAGCCATTAGTTGATCTAGCAAGTTCCAACCCAAGGAAATATTTGGCTGATCCCATATCTTTAATAATAAATTGTTCATGTAAAAATCGTTTGACTTGATTAATACATGTCTCCGTCAGACTCATGATCAACACATCATCAATATACACAACAATAACAATATAACCATTCCCTTCGGATTTAAGGAAGAGACATGGATCATGAGTATATTGCACAAAATTTTGTTTACAAAGAGAAACACTAAGCTCTTGATTCCATTGTCGTGAGGCTTGCTTAAGGCCATATAAAGACCTCCTCAGACGACAAACTTGATTAGGACCAGCCTTGGTATATCCTTTACAATTCCTCATTAATATACCTATGAAAAAACGCATTATTGTTATCCAACTGATGTAAAGGCCATCCTTTTGCAGCAGCAATAACTATAAAAATTCTCACAGTAACCATTTTAGCAACTGGAGAAAAACATTCATTATAATCCACTCCCTCAATTTAATTATAGCCTTTTGCTACTAACCTAGTCTTATACCTATCAATAGTCCCATCAGGTTTGATTTTAACTTTATAAACCCATTTAGAACCTATAGCTTTCTTACCCTTCGATAAAACAGTAAGGTTCCAAGTATGATTATTAACAAGGGCTGTCAACTTAGCCTTCATAGCATTCAACCAATTCAAATTAGTTTTAGCTTGCTCAAAAGAACTAGGTTCTTCAATATTAGACACATTTGCTAAAAAAGAATGATAATATGATGTAAGATGAGAAGAGAGTACAAATGGATATGTAGGAGGTGTATGAAAAGAATTAATCACAGTAGGGACAGCAACAGGAGCAATATCATTAACAAATGCATGTGAAACAAAACCATCCAACCAATTAGGCCGTTGGGTTACACGAGTACTCCTACGAATAAAAGCTGGAATCTGTGCTAGATCAGTGGAGCATGGAGTATTAGAGGAAGATGGAACTAAAAAATACGAAGAATCCACATTAAGATTTTCAGCTGATGAGGATTTGTGAGACACAACAGATGGTAAAACATTTTGATTGGGCAAAGGAACTGATTCTGGATTCGAGGAAATAGACTGAAAAGGAAATTTATTTTCATAGAAAACAACATCCCTAAAAATGAAAATATGATGGCTTTGCAAATCATAAAGTTTGTAGGCCTTTTGCCTTGAAGAATAACCAATAAAAATAGACTTGAAAGCCCTAGGTGCAAGTTTGTTTTTACGAGGAAAAGTGTTAGAAGCATAGCACAACCAACCAAAAGTTCTCAGAAAATTATAATCAGGTTTCATACGGAAAAGAACAGAATAAGGAGACTTTCATTTTAGAACAGGTGTTGGAAGCCTATTTATGAAGTAGGTAGCAGTTAAAATGGAATCTCCCCAAAATTGTTTTGGTAAGTGAGACTGAAACATAAGAGCTTTAGCAGTTTGCAATAAATGCCTATGTTGTGGAGTATAAGGAGAGGTTTTCTGATGTATAATTCCATAGTTGGCAAATATTTCCTGACTACTATGACTCAAGAACTTTGTCTCATTATCTGTTTTAACAACCTTGACTGTAGCATGAAATTGGTTTTGGACATGTTTAAGAAAGTTCTCTAAGAAAGCTGAAGTCTGACTTTTGTGTTTGAGTAGGTAAGTCCAAGTTGTTCTAGAAAAATCATCTACTACGGTGAGGATATAGCATGCTCCACTAATCGACCCTTGCTTATAAGGACCCCAAAGATCCATATGCAACAGTTCAAAACATGCAACTGTACTAATACTACTCTTAGGAAAAGGAAGTCTGGTTTGTTTTGAAATATGACATACATCACACAGTTGTTCAGAAAAATTTACGTTATTGAAAGAATTTTGCAACTGTTTCAGTACATTGAGAGATGGATGACCCAATGTTTGGTGCCAAAAAACATCATCAACAGCATTATGACCTTGTATTGGTTTATTGATACTATTTCCTAAATGCGTGATGTAAGACAAAATGGTATTTCTATGAAAAGAGGATTTATCAAGAACATAGAGTCCTGCAATTACCTTCCCAACTGCTAAGACCTCATCAGTCACAAGTAGATTCAACTCATCCCATAATCTTTTCAGTTTAGTAATTCAACTCATCCCATAATCTTTTCAGTTTAGTAAAATACCTGGAGATAGATAAATCCCCTTGTGAAATCGAGCTGATCTCCCTCTTGAGTTGACACAGTAGCGGCCCATTGCATTCTCCATATCGCTGTTGAAGGTCTTTCCAGAGATCCCTAGCTGAGCTCGTGTACAAGAACGACTCGACAATATCCTTGGAGATGGCGTTTAGTATCTATGACGTCACCATAAAATCCACCCGACACCATCGATCGTAGTCTGGCGAATCTTCCCTTGGCCTCTCACATTTATTGGTGATGAAATTGAGCTTCAACTTCGTGCCCAACACGATTCGCATCGCAGACTCCACGATAGGTAGTTATTGTAAAAGACAGAACTCCATCGTATGCCAAAGGCCACAAGACAAGCCCATGTCTTGACCCATCTCCAGACTCAGCCCAAAAGTTCAGATCCCTCACAATAAGAAATGTACCTGTGCCATAGATAATACAAGCTCACCATTCTGTTGTAACTAATTCTCAACTGTACAGATATACGAATCCTACAATTCTCTGTATATATACATTCATTCAATCAATGAAAGAAAAGGGCGATTTTTACATCATACACTGTCATTTATTATTTTACATGGTATCAGAGCTTCCAAGGACAAATGTCCATGGCTCACGCTTCACAAGCATCTTCTTCTGCCAATCATCCTTTTGATTCTCAACCACAGCAAACCACCAACACAACTATGCCCTCCCTTGATTTCTGTGCCCTTGCTAAAACTCTAAACTTCAACTTACCCATTAAACTAAGCAGAAATAATTTTATCAACTGGCGAGCACAGGTACTAGCTACCATAAGTGCCTTGGAGCTTGAGGCCTTCATCACACCAGGCCTTTCACCACCAACTCCAGTGCTGCCTTCCTCCTCCGAAGCTCCACCCTCATCAAACTCAGGTTTCAGAGACTGGACATGTTCTGATCAGCTCCTCCTCTGTTGGTTGTTCTCCGCCATTGGTGATGAGGTGATTGGACAGGTAAACACTGCCTCCACTTCACTTGAGATATGGCAAACTCTTGAGAGACTATATGCACAAACATCAATGGTCCGTGTCCTATAGCTCAAACATCAACTCTCTACAATACAGAAAGGTCCTCTTAGCATTTCAGAATATATGCAAAAGATTAAATCAATTGGAGACTCTCTTTTAGTTGCAGGACACCAAATCCATGAACATGAACTCATTTTAAGTGCTCTAAATGGTTTAGGCCATGAATATGACCCAATAGTTGTGTTTCTCACTCATACTATGAAAACTTCCACTTTACAAGACACTCAATATACTTTAATGATGCATGAGACTCGGATTGAGCAACTTAATACCTTATCCACTCAGGCTACAACTCCTACACCCACAGCTAACATTGCCACTTATCATACAAACAATAACCCCACTAGACAGCCACATCATGGTGGCAGATCCAGAGGCAGAGGCAGAAATGGCAGATGGCCTGGGTCTGGAAGAATATTTTGTCAATTGTGCCAAAAGCCTGGTCATGATGCTCTCAAATGTTACAAGAGGTTTGATCAAACCTGACAAGGTTCACCGAATTCATCAAACTGGCAACATCAGTCTCCTAATATTTCAGGAAGCTCTCATCATTAGAGATCTGGTCCACAGACCTTTCTTACTCATAACCAGTCACCTTCCTACACTCCCACCAATCTTGGACATGACTCAACATGGTTTGTTGACAGTGGTGCTACTCACCATGTAACCTCTGACCT
>JANVCL010000005.1:2800866-2823314 GCA_026546855.1 Erythroxylum incrassatum | reverse complement strand
AATAGCTGGTCAATCAAAAGAAGGTACCATGCATTCCCTTGATGACTATTTTCTATCTTGCATCTGCTATTGATATGCTGTGTAACCACAAATAGCTCTAGAGCATGGTTGATTCTTCTTACGTACATGCATCATGTGTGCTTTTCTGTATCTTCTAACAGGTTTCGACATTTTGAAGAATTGCATCGACGTCTCAAAGAGTACCCGGAGTACAGTCTTCATTTGCCGCCCAAGCATTTTCTATCAACAGGATTGGATGTCCCTGTCATTCAAGAACGCTGTAAACTGCTTGACAGATATTTGAAGGTCAAATATTTAGTGCACTTTACCTTATAGAGGGAATGAGATGTAAAACTTAAATCTGATATGTAAAATTGAGTCTGTATTTATTAGGATATGTTTCTTGGTCTTAATAATCTGCTTAATTGTAATTTTTAACAGTTGTGCCTTACTATTGAATCCTAACTAAATGTGCGGAGTGTAATGTTGTCTATCTATTTATGTGATTATCTCCTATGATGTCCAGTCCAATTACGTAATTTAGTTTTGGACGTGATGCCAGTGGGACATATAACTCTATTGGCTACTTTACAACTGTGGGAGAGTGTAAATCCATATATTTCTGTTTTTGCTTTTCAATATTGACTTATACTGCGTTGCTCATGCCTTGAATTCTCCCGTATCTTTGTGTTTTCAGAAGCTGCTGCAACTTCCTACAATTTCGGGATCTATTGAGGTTTGGGACTTCCTCAGCGTTGATTCCCAGGTGCATATAGGGTTGTTAAGGAGGTTTTTTCTTATACATCTCTTAGGAAGATTCCTTGGTCTGACTTTTATCATGTGCAGACATATGTCTTCTCAAACTCATTTTCCATCATCGAAACACTATCAGGTGAAGCATGTTCAATTCAGAATGTGATGCTTTCTGATTTCTTTTCTTTCTTTTGATCATCGTCTCTTTTTATATCTTGCTTGGAACTTTTTAGTTGATCTCGACAATAAGCCATCTCAAACAAGTGGAATGGTTTCAAATAATGTTGCACCAGTACTTGATCCCATATCCACCAACACCAGGAAGGAACATTTGGGAAATGAGTGGAAGGAATCTGCAATTCGTGCAAAGAACAATTGTGTAGCAGATGGGTTGAGGATGAATACCAAAGACTCATCTCATTCTCTGGAGACGAAGGTCGGTAAAGATACTAGAAAATTGTGTGAGAATTCAGGAAGTGATTCAGATACACAAAAGAATGCTTTGTACACCAAAAATTTGGAAAAGATCGTAAAAGGAAGAGTAAAGGCTAGTTCAGAAGAGAAATCTGAGTCACTTCATGACGCTGCTACTGACACTACCCTTCCCAGAGAGGTAATTATTGATTCAGTGTCAAATGATCTTCTTGACTTATCTGCAACCATCTCATTTATCATCAAATTTGATGTTAAAGATACTAGGTGGTGATCAAAATTTCTCTACATGTGCCTTTTGGCTTTCATATAATCCTTGATAAGATTTGCTTAAAGTTCCCTCACAAGATCATCAGATGAATCTTTATCCAGGTATGTGCTTATTAGAAAGAAAGGAAAATGAGTTCTCATAATTATCATTTCTTTTTTTCAGTGGGTGCCACCAAATTTATCAGGTCCTGTACTAGATCTTGTAGATGTAGTTTTCCAGCTACAGGATGGTGGATGGATTAGGTACTTAATATATAAACTGTAAATAACTCTTTTTTTTGCAACTTTTTGACTACCTGTGGATATAGCCACATCCAACTAACATGTGTCATTTGCTCGTGAACCATAATGTTTGTTCTATAGAAGGAAAGCCTTTTGGGTGGCCAAACAATTACTGCAGCTGGGAATGGGTGATGCCCTTGATGATTGGTTGCTAGAGAAAATACAGCTTCTGCGCAAGGGTACAGTGGTTGCTTCAGGGATCAAGCGGGTGGAGAAGGTATTCTGCTCTCCTTTTTAAGCCTCTAATGGATGGGCACCTCTTCCTGTGGTTTCATATGTAAGATTTTAGTATCGCCAACAAATCTGGCTTCAAATGTTTCTAAGTTTTGGTCAATCCAAGGAATTGGAAGTTAAACAGAGTAACGAGGCATATAATTTATGTTCAGCTAGCAAGCTGTACGAAATATTTATATAAGAACTTCTATCCTTATTTCAAACCTCATTTGAATTCTTCTTCATTCATCTCAGATACTTTGGCCTGATGGAATATTCATAACTAAACATCCAAAGAGACGACGACAAACTTCTGCAAATACATCTAATGGCAAATCTCTTAGTCAGCAATCCACAGAAATGTCTACACCAAAGGGTTCACCTAACACCAGGGAAACCCCTGAAATGTCTTCCCCTAGATTAAGCGACGACCAGCTGCAACAGGAAGCAGATCGACGTGCCAAATTTGTGTACGAGCTAATGATTGGTAATGTCTTATTCTTTCCGTTTATGATTAAAATTTGGTTTTAGAGCAATGCCACATTGAAATACATCTCCAATACTCAAATAACCTTGGTTATTGGATTCAGATAATGCATCTGCTACTATCGTAGGCCTTGTTGGTAGAAGGGAATATCAACAATGTGCTAAAGATCTTTACTTCTTTCTTCAGGTATTCTCCATTCTTTAAAATTGCAGATATTCCTAGTTGGTATGTCATGACTAGTAGCAACTGGCACACTAGTAAGCCATATTTATCCATGTCAGAAAGGAGCTCTAATGTAACTTCTCACTAGCAGGCAAAATGTATCAAGTTGCATGAATGTCCTCTTCTTACATTAGAAAAGCATTTTTCTTATACAAAAACTAACGCATATTATTTGACATTAGATATAACTGATCATTTCTCTTGATTTAATACATTAATTTAGGTTCTATTGTTTTCATTTTTCTTTTCCAAACATGTAGTCACCAGTTTGTTTAAAGCAACTGGCCTTTGAACTCCTTGAGCTGCTGCTTTTGTCTGCATTTCCGGAGATGGATTCTGTAATCAGGCAATTACACGAAGAAAAGCAAAAGTTTGGTGAATTCAAAGAAAATTAGTCAAGCGTCGAACGTCATCATTCATTTGTGTACACTCTCGGCATGCCATTGATTTCTTATTTGTGATACATACACTGAAGACATGTTTTCCGTTTGGTAAAAAAATTTTGCCACCCCACAAAAGATTTTTCCTCTTTTAGTCAGCATTTTTGGTGTTCTTCCTAAAAAACAGATTAAAGACTATATGGATCAATATGTAATTAGAGTCTTTGGCCGAGGAATTGTATGTAGATTCTGAACTTTGTATACATGAAAACCAAGTAAAAGAATATACGAACCTTTTCATCATTTTTATGTTTTATCTTTTTTACTTTGTTTACCATGCAACTGTTTTTTCTTTAGGCTGTACAAATTTATGTGGGCGAATTGTATATAACAAATTATGATTACATTTCACAAAATAACGGGTCAAATTCAGTTTTGAATCGGAAAATAAGATTACTGATTCAAAATTAATTGGTCAAATCGAGCACGAGGATTAAGTTTTAATTGATCTAAAATTAATAAGTCAGAATAAAGTATTATTAAGATTGAATTTGAGGATTTAATACCCTGAATTAAGAGTTCAAATCTTCTATATCACTTAATTTATTTTTGACTCAAAACGACGTCATTTTAGACAGAAACAAGTGGTACAAAAGATTTGTTGCTCGTCCCATTTTAATGTTCCAATTCTATTTTCACCCCAAAACGCAATCATTTTGGTATAAATAAATTTAAAACATCATTTTAGGGCAGAAACAAGCTAGGTGATATAAAGGATAACCTATTCCGACATATTAACACGGAGGTTAAATTGATGCCCTGATAGAAGGGTTAGAAGAGTTCAGATCCTTTGTACCATTTGACCTGTTCCAACTCTGTTTATGTCCCAAAACGACACGTTATTTTTGGGCAAAGACAAGGTTGAAACAAGTTTAGTAGAAAGGATTTGATGCCTTGATCTAATCCAAGTTAACCAAAATTTTAACTAGATTGAGCCTAGAGAAGTAGGGGAAAAATTGACCAAATTTCTAACTAGATTGCCATCCCTGCTTCCATCAAGAACATGTTAAATTCTAAAAGAATCAGCTTGTATAGACTTTAATACAGAAGCCTTAAGGCTGTTTATGCACAATTAGCAACCTGAATTAAAAGCTCATTGCCAGTATTTTAAATTGATAAGACTCCATAGAAATGAAACAGCAAGTATCTTAAAAATAACCTCTCGTCATCCTTGTTGAAAATCAAAAGCTACTATTTGAAAATTGAAAGTCAAAATCGAATTACATAGCATTTAATGTAAATAACAGACATTCCACAAAACTTGTCTCTGCAAATTTCATCTATTAATGGGCACATTCACTACGCCCTAAATCACCCTCTGTTGCCTTAAGCAGATGCTGCTGCAGCTCCCTTCTTCCTTGGTGCAGCTTCAGTACCTAATCAAAGCCAAGAATGATATGAAAACCACAATAAACAACCATCTCAAAATAAGGGGAAAAAAGTGCAGGATTGTAATAACTCAACCCCCGTAAGACGCACTATACTTTACCTTCTCTGAAACCACTCTTGAACCTGCGAGGAACATTGCGGAGATACCTCATCCTTCCAGTTCCTGTGGTCTTTCTCCGGATTGCCTTCACACTCCAGTTGTCTGAAAACAGAGAAAAAAGCACCGATCAACATACTTACAAACCAATTTTAAACAATGTGGAGACTAAAACAATAAATCACACGATCAACAACTCAAATTCACTACTTCACAGATCACCTCAAACGAACAAAATATCTTACACATCCATTCCAAATCATAGCCTAACTACAAGAAAAGGAAATAACCATACAAAGTTGAGAAAGTCATCATTTAGCAGAAGATACCAACAGCACAAACATCATAGTTTGTCACATCCTATGATAAAGTTGGCTTCTTGGATAACACATATTCAAACATCCAAAACCTAAGACATATAAGACTACAAACTTCTGTCATGTAAGAACAATGTCACATCCGATGACAAAGTTGGGCTTCTTAGATCAAAATGGTAATCATTCAAGCAATCAAAACCTAACTGATAATACAATTCTTGAAATGGATGCACAAAAGGCACAAGACTTGAATCTAAGACAACAAGAACAGATTCTTCACATAAACTCCACAAAACAAAACAAAAAGTAAACAGGAAAAGACAAGGGTTTTACTTACATTTCCTCTTACGAGCGGCGGGATAAGCACAGGCGGCGCAACGACTCTTCTGGAGATGGAAGCTGCGACGGCCACACCTGACGCAGAGGGTGTGGGTCTTGTTCCTCCTCTTACCAAAGCTCCCTGTTCCCTTTCCCTGTTGTTTTCATCAACATTTCAACAAACAAACCACCATTGATATAAACCAACAGACTTGTAAATAATACTATATTTCTGTCAATTAAGCGGAAGTTGCAAATTACCATTGTAGCCGACGCAGAAAGGCTCTAGAGCTTTGAGGATGTATCCCTCTCTGAATTTGCTACGGCGTTGAAGATGGGGTTTTTATATTAGGGTTTCGTTATAAATCACTTTCTTAATGATATGACCATTGGGCCGTTGGGATACTATAGTCATTTCTTAATGATATGACCATTGAGACGATATGGGTTTTGGATTTTATAGTTTTTGGTCCGGCCCGTCTGTGGCATTTTGGCGCGAAAATTTGTAAACTTCAAACAGAAGAAGCAAAGAAAAGATTTATGGTTGTTTGGTTGGTTTTGGGGTTTATGTGAAGATGGAGAAAGAAAGTGGGAGAGTAGAGTTTAGAGGGTTTCCATACAATCCGTACCCGATCCAGATAGATTTCATGGAGGCACTTTATCGCTCTTTGGATCAAGGCGGCGTTTCATTGCTTGAAAGCCCCACTGGTATAATCTCAAACGTTTAGTTTAATCCTAGAATGTTAATTGTGTTTTCTAATGGATCTGTTGTCGGAAAATTTTTGAGATTTTTAGGGTTTAGAATTTGATCTTCAGTTTCTCTCTTTTGTTTATTTGTAATTATTATTGTGGCAATAGGGACTGGCAAAACTCTGAGCATTATATGTAGTGCTTTGCAATGGGTGTTTGATCAGAGACAAAAAGAGGGGTTGGGAAAAAAAGTTGTATCTGATCAGAACCACAAAGATGAAGGTCAAATAGGGTCAGATGATGAACCTGATTGGCTGAGAAGCTTTGTTATAGACAATGATAACCTATCACCAGATAAGAATAACAAGAAGAAACTCGGGTTCAAAAAATCGGACAAACGGAAAAAAGGGTTGGCTTCTGGTGATTTCAAGAGGGGCGATTGTTGTGGCAAGAAAGAGAATGGATGTTTACAAACCAAAAATGACGGGGTGGACTTATACGAGGAGGAATTTCTGTTGGAGGATTATGAAAGTGAAGAGGAAGGAGGCTCATCCGCTGGAAAATCCATGACCAAGAGGAAGGGTGTTGCTGGAAACTCTATTAGTTCATCAAGTGATGAAGAAGAAGAAGATGGTTCCGACGAGGAGGAAAAGGGGTTGAAAATATTCTTTTGCAGTCGGACTCATTCGCAGCTCTCGCAATTCATAAAAGAATTAAAGAAGACTGCTTTTGCCAATGAAATAACTGCTGTTTGTTTGGGCTCGAGGAAGAACTTCTGCATTAATGAAGGTAGCAACCTTAAAGTGATTTTATCACTGACTTCTGCCTGTCTCCAAGCCTAACTCCAATTCTTGGTGCTGGCATAACAGAAGTACTGAAACTAGGGAACTCTGCACGGATTAACGAAAGGTGCCTGGAGCTTCAGAGAAGCAGGAAGGATGGACTCCTAAAGATAAAGGTACCAGAGATCCATATGTGAATCCTTCAAATTCAATCTGATACACGTACTAGTTTTGGTGGGGGTGACAATATTGGTGTATTTTCAATAACAGTTTATCTGCAGGTAAGTATATTACTTAAACCTTTTAGTTATTCTCACGGTGAAGTATGATTCCAATCAACAATCCATTAAAAGTTCCTTTTAGCAATTTACAAATATATTATTTAATCTGCAAGCACTTCTGCACTTCTATGATTACTTGTCTTTCTCCTTATTTGACTCCAATCTACTGCTCATTTGTCTTATGGAACTCACTGTATTATATACAGCAGTTTTCATAACAACAATTTTGCGTTTTGTTGTCATCTATTTTCACACGGGGACTGGTGTAATATGACTGCACATCTTAGTAACCGCGCTTCTATCATCATGCTGGCATAGTTCAGTTTTTCTGAATTCCTGTTTCTGGTCCCACGTAACCATGAATCACAAAGGAAGATACTTGTAATTCGTAATGTGTGTTCATATGATTTCCAGTGGAAAAACTGATTGAGAATTTAATGGTTTCAACATTTTTTCCATGATAGTGTGTTTCTAATCCTCAAAAGTATTATCCTTTTTAGATGTTTTTTCCTTATTTGCTAAGTGTTCATCTATCACTAAATATTCTACTTCCTGGTTTAAAGGTGTCTAATGACGCAGAAAAAGGTTTACTAATTGATGGTTATGTTTATTTTCAGAAGTTAGATTCAGAGGGAAAAATACGTCAAACCAAGGCTACTTGTGGATGTCCAATGCTCAGGAAACATAAACTGCAGCGGCAGTTCAAATGTGAGGTATCTCAAGAAGTGGCATTGGATATTGAAGATCTTGTTCGCCTAGGGAAAAGCATAGGAACTTGTCCATATTATGGCTCTCGAAGCATGATCCCAAGAGCTGATCTTCTTGTCCTCCCCTATCAATCTCTTCTATTAAAATCATCTCGAGAGTCACTTGGCCTAAAATTGAAAGACAATATTGTCGTAATAGATGAGGCACACAATCTTGCTGATTCCCTCATTGGCATGTATGATGCAAAAGTTACTGCCTTGCAGGTGCATAAATTGTCATCTCTCTTTTTTTTCTCTGCTTATTGTTTATGTTTTTTTCTAGTTGACCAACTTGATATGTAAGCTGGTTTGCATGCTTTTGAAAACTCTCCTGATGAATAAACTCCATTTGTGTAATCAACCACTTACACGTCTAAGTATACATTTACACATTTATATGCTAATAATTTATCCCCTTGGACTACATTAAAGCGAGAATTTTAACAACATAAAGCAATTTTATAAACTTCAGCTGGGAAATAATATAGATTTTCTGGTCCATGTAGCTAGACAATGTGCATTCCCAAATAGAGAGGTATTTTGCAAGATTCTGTAATCTACTGGGGCCTGGAAATCGAAGATACATCCAAACCTTGATGGTTCTTACTCGGGCTTTCCTGCAAACTTTACGTATCGGAAATGATTCGAGTTATGTGAATACTTGCCAAGGAGAAGAAAAATTTGCCGAAGCAAAAGCTATCTTGGATACATCCATGGCTATCAATGAGTTTCTATTTTCTCTCAATATAGACAACATAAATTTGGTCAAATTGATACATTATCTAAATGAGAGCAATTTTGTTCATAAGGTAAATGCCTATTCACTTCTGAAGTTGTTTTATACAGGTCTCAACAGATTTTATTGTTTTTGTTCCCATTTTAAGTTTACACTATAATTTTATTCCCCAGATAAGTGGATATGGAGAAAAGATAGCCAGCTTGCAGAGAGATTTGACTCCCAATAATAGAGGAGGAAATGCTGAGGAGGACAGCATTCTTTCCAGTTTTCAGGCATTTGTCAATATGTTGATATCACTGACAAATAGTGATGGTGATGGACGTATAATAATCTCAAAGAATCAGTCAACATACTCTGGAAAACAAGAAGGATCTATAAAGTATATTATGCTGACAGGGGAAAAGATTTTTTCCGAGGTTTATTGAGAATCCTTTTCACTTTTCAGGCATTTATCAGAACATTTGTATGCTTCAAACAAATGTTCATTCACATTCAAAATGCACACAAGGAGACTCTATCATATAGCTACTCTGTTATAAGTGTGCCTATATTCAGTCACTGCCCCAGGACGATGATATCCCAAATAGTGAATTTCATTCAACTTTTGCAGATTGTTAGTGAAGCTCATGCGGTTATACTGGCTGGGGGAACCCTGCAACCCATAGAAGAAATAAGGGAGCGACTCTTTCCTAAGATATCAAATGATAAGCTTCATTTCTTCTCGTGTGGCCATATTGTGCCTTCGGAGAGTATTTTGCCAATTGCAGTTCCTTGTGGTCCTTCGGGTCGATCTTTTGATTTTAGCTACAGTTCCAGGAGCTCATCTATTGTGGTAAGCTTATAGCAGCCTTGAACCATTATCCTGTCAAGAAAATAACTAGTTTGATTTTTATTGTGTGAACATGCAAAGTCATTTTTCAATAACCTTTCACATTTTCTTTTCCTCTCATTTGTGGTTGCGGGAGGTGTGACATCATGAGGCATGTTATGACACTAGTTATTTGCTTGTCATATACAGAAGTGACTAGTTTATTTCTATATTGCTTAATGTGTTTCTTATCCTGGATTATTTAATCTTCTATTCTCAATGGATTAAATGTTTCAAGTTCAATGGGAACCTCGAGACTATAGTTACTGTGATACTCTCAGAGTTCTTTTCTAGAAAGCAGGCTGATTGCAAATTCTTCTTGGTGTTGAGTTTACAGATAGAGGAGCTAGGGCTCTTACTATGCAATTTGGCCACAGTTGTTCCAGAAGGTATTGTTGTATTCTTCTCCTCCTTTGAGTATGAAACACAGGTGTATAATTTGTGGAAGACTTCAGGCATTCTTGAAAGGATTATGAAAAAAAAGCGCATCTTTAGAGAACCTAGAAGAACCAATGATACTGAGCTTATTCTGAAGGAATACAAGGAAACAATAGATGGATTGTTATTATCAGGAGAAGATGGAGCTCAACACAGGGGTGCAGTACTCCTAGCCGTAGTTGGTGGAAAGATATCAGAAGGCATCAACTTTAGTGATGGAATGGGTCGATGCATAGTTATGGTTGGATTGCCTTATCCAAATCCATTCGACGTTGAACTGATGGAGAGGGTGAAGTATATTGACAGTTTGGGGCAGTCAAATTTGACAAAAAACAACCAAATATCAGTTACAGATGAGTACTACAATGGAGATACTCAGTCTGCATTCAGCATACTAAGAAACTGCCGGCGCAGAGGAAAAGAGTACTATGAAAATCTCTGCATGAAAGCCGTAAACCAGTCAATAGGTGAGTCCCAATTACTACACTAGCATGAAGAGACAATGTGGATATTTTACTACTAGCATTTCTTCATTAGGATAATCCAGGTTAAGCAACTCCAAAGTCAACTGTAAAAACACATAACGTATCTTAAGATTGTAGCTTAAAACTACGCAAATTGGAATACTTGTTGTCGAGACTAACAATAGCTCCATGCCATTTCACATTTCGTCATTCGATATATAAAGCCTTAGGCTGTCTTCTCCAATGTGCCCTGCTTTGGATTCTGCTAAATGTTTTCTTTTCCAATTGCAGGTAGAGCCATAAGGCACATAAATGACTACGCAGCAATTCTGTTGGTTGACAAGCGTTATGTATTTGATTCCTCCCAAAGGAGCCTTTCACACCCAACCAACAAGCTTCCTCAGTGGATAAAAGATAGCTTTGTTTCTGCAAGTGATTCTTATGGTCAAGTCCATAGGCTGTTGCATCAATTCTTCAAATTCAACCAAAAGAAACATTGTCTTTAGCTATTGGCAATCGCCGTTCTGAGGTTTGTGATAGGAGAAATTATACCCTTGTAAATGCAATTGCTCAGTGTTTTTGTCTGAGCAGAATGCTGAATGTGGTAGCTAAGCAACTCTCAAAAGGTTTCGGGCATTGGCAACTAGAGGAGGCATATCATCAAGGTCTTAACTTGTGGACTACGGATTATACTTCAATTATGGGCGATCGCAACGATTATGAACAATGCGAGGCGCAATTGTGGCGAATCGCAAATGGTTGCGGATTGCAATCTAAGGCTATGGCTGTCAGTAAAATCTGTCATCTTATGACCTGATGAGCAGTGCAAAACCATGGAAGTCGATTATGTGGCAGACAAAGTTTCATGTTTTGTTGTTGCTTAGAACATATCTGAACTATATATTTAACTCTTACTGTTTAACTTTACAGAACATATCTCAACTCTAAAAGAAGGAAAAGAAGTAGAAGAAATAACCTTGTGGCTTTTAGGTATTGGTTTGATTGTTTATCACCTTCTAAGGATGCTGTATCAGCACATATGTTGCAGCTAGATGTTACTGTTTCCACTTGACACGTTTATGCGGTAAAATAGTCTTTAGAATGGTGTCTGATGCAAGTGAAGTGATCAAACAGTTTTGTCTATGGGTTCATAATAATTAGGTCATATTATTTCGAATATCTAAAATTATGAATAATTATTAAAAATATTTTAACTTTTATTTGTAATATTTGATATCATTATTTATATTAAGTGTCTTAAATTTTATAAGGCACCTTTAAAAAATGTAATAAAAGTAAAGGTGAAATTTATTTCACCAATATTGAATTTTAGGTTGGAATATATTTAATAAATTATTCAAATATCGAAATATTTAAAAATAATTCATTACCCCATAAAACATTTCTTCTTTGTTTTCACACCAACCTGCCAACTTTAGCTTTGCATCATAATCAATGCAACTGCACTTTAGACAGCAAACAGTCAAAAAAAGAAACAAAATCAAAAGGAAAAAGCATCCATGAAGATTCGATTGCTAAGCTCCTACTCTTTTTGCTTTTTCCTTAAGTTCTTTCATTTCAAATGGCATGTCTTTACTTAATAGTAAAACCTTAAAGGCACAATTTGGATCTATATTCACACATAAATGGTTCTGTTCAGCTCACAATCGTATTTTCCTCAGCTTCAAAACTTGGCCTTTTGATCTATTATCACACAGTAACCTTCAACAACTTGAGAAAGAGAGGGTACAAAAAGAACTTGCCTTTGTCTTTGAGGTACCTTAGGAAGCTTCTTCAACTGTCTCCATCTTTCTTGTATCAGAAACGGTATTTGGGGTTGCTGTCTGTTCAAGCAGCTGGAGATTAGGAAACCCTTTTGAGTGATGGTTAAGGAACGAATGCAACTAAGAGAATCCATTAAAAAGACCAAGAACATGTTCCATGCAACTCGTCGGAGACTCAGGTCCCTTTTCTTTGCTGAATGTGGAAAGTTTTTCAAGCCTATTATCTGCAATCTGTTCTCATGTGGACGCGTTAACGTGAAAAACAAACCAGCAGATCGATACTACACTGATTTTTGCAACGAATTGGAGTGTGATCTAGAAAAGGCACTGAAGAGAAAGAACACGACTTTCATGGTGTCACAGGAGACAAAACCAGAACAAAGTGATTCTGATGGAGGCTCCATAAAATTTGCAAATACTCAATTGAAGGAAAAAGAAGAAGCAGAGGAAGAAAAGGAAGAAAAGGAAAAGAAGTGTCCACCTGTCAAAAAACCAGAAGAGAAATGTCCAAACAACATCAAGGAAGGAGGTTATGCGTTAGCAGACAAAATGAAGGAATTGGAAAAGATGAATTTATGCGATGTTGAAGATGCTTTGGATGTAGAAGAAGCAGTTCACTATTATTCTCATCTTAATAGCCCAGTGTACCTTGGCATTGTTGACAAGTTTTTAACAGACATGTACACAGAGTTCTCTGCTCCACAGGCCACTGTCAGCTTCAACGATTCAAAATGAGATTTCTGGGTCGACTAAGCCGCAAAACCTTCATGTTTGTGAGCTCTTTTTCTTGTTCATATGCGATTTCTTTTGTCCCCTTTAGTTTTTCCTCCTGGAAGTCATCTGGAAATGTTTTTTGATATTCAGCTTTGACAATTTCCTTTTCTTTTTTTTTTCTTTTGGTCTGGATTGCTATTCTTGAGCCCTGTTGTTCTTGAGCTTAAATATGAGTTGAGAAACCTGAGTCAAAACTTCCCTGACTGAATGACCATTATTTGAATTGCAAACATAAGTAAATTATGTCCTGAGATATTATTAGTTAATCAGTGAATGTTCCAATATTCAGTGTTCCAATTAAAGGAAAATAGATTGAGAAATTTGTTTCAGCAGACAAAGAATCTACAGAAAGAGTTATTTCCATTCACAGCTTTTATACAACAGAGAATTGCAAGTAATTACTTTGAAGTTGTTAATGAATTTATCCAAAATTCAGAACTGCATTGATGGCTACAAGCAGTACAAAAGAACAAAAGTCCAAAAACAGTATAATGTGAGGTAAGCATGTCATTGAATGTCTCCCATCTCAATCCACCTTTGAACAATTAAGCCGGACCTGACCCATTGATCCAGTCAAGACTTGAAGATTGGATAACTTCATCATCGATAGGGCAAAGTCTCTACGGAACAAAGCAGCATCTGAAGCATATGCTCTGACCCAAACCCCAGTTTCTTCTCCAGCCATTAGCTGCTGATCAGCAAAGAGAATTCCCCTGCCTTGCAAAAGGCTGCGGTAATACACCGTGCCAAAATCTACTCCAGGTCCCTCGTAGGCCATTTGCATGCTTGGCTCCTGAAGTGAGGCCAATAGTGAGTCTGAGTAGGAAACAGGTGATGCTTCTGTGTAAGACTGCAATATGAAGTTGGAATCTTTACGAGGTTGGGGTGCTCCGGCCAATGGCGACAGCAAACCATTCCTTCGTAACTCCTCAGATGAGGATGAACTAATGGAAGGCGATGGGGATGCAGGTGACACTGGTGATCCATAAAAGAAAGGAGTGAATGATGATGGCTGTGAGGTATGAAGAGGAGATGCTGCCACTGTATTGTTATCACAAATAGATCTCATTTCACTGAGCAGTCCTGTCTCCAGTGATGGATCAGGCCTACTCGTGCCACTGAAGTTGTAGATACGGTATTTGAAAAATCTGCAGTGAATCACTCCAACACTATGAGCACCTAGAACAAATAACAAATTGAGAAACATTAAGATTCTTCCGGGCTTCCACAAAACTAAACTGAATCAACACAAGCAGCACTAACAGGAAAGAACTCAATCATGTAAAACATATTGTTGCTGGAGAAAATCCCATATTCAGTTAACATTATACCTAAAAGACTGACAGTTTCGCGCTCATCGAAACCCCTAGAATAAAAAAGAGCAAGGGTTTCAGACAAGTCGGCACGAGGAGAAGGAAGCTCATAAGTCGCCATATCTCGAAAAGATTGGGTAGCATCTTTCCTGCCAGTAAACAATGGATAGAAAGGACCGCCAGCCTGAAAATGCAGAGTCGAAAGAATTACAAGAGCAAAAGAACAAATGTAAATTGGGACAAGTCATGGATATATACCTGAACAACACCTTCTCTAGCTGCTAAAACGATAATGTCAGCACAAGAAACAACTCCAGGGCAAAGTTTTTCAAGCTCTGACTTGATTATGTCAATCAAATCAAACCCCCTCAAGCCTTGATTGGGAGGAGACTCTTTCTCAGGTTCTATGCCTTCTGCAGCATCCAACAGAATTGAAGCATCACATCCCTATAAGCATGGCCTCATAAAAAGTTAATCAGTAAGTCTAAAGAAAACTAAACTAAATTCTCAAATACCCATTTCATAATCTTCAATAAACCAACAAGAACAGTAAAAAGAATCAAATCTTGGAAAATTTTAACAACTACACATCTCTTAATCTTCAAAAAACCAACAAGAACAGTTGAAAAAAAAAGAATACAATCTTTAAGAGACAAACAAGAACAAAAAACCCAAAAGATTATAATCACAACCTCGATGAAACAGTCGTGAAACGCGAGCCTGAGGAGAGCAGGAGCGACGGTGGGGCTGGCTCTGTGAAGGCCGCGAACAACCTCATGTATGATCCTCTCAGCTTCAGGGCAGGAGTCGCGGTAAAAGTCGTACTCTAACGAAGGTGGACGAAGTGGTGAGGAAGTATCTTCTGCTGGTTCATGAACCTCGTCCGTGGACAAGAGTATTGCACGCGAAGAACAATTCTTTGACAGCCATTTCAACGATTGAGACCCTTTCTTGGTCTCTTCGTTTTGGTTCACCAAAGAGATCAAAATGCAGAGAATGAAGACGAGAACACTCAGTCTCTTCAAAATGGCGATTTCGAGGATTGGAGTTGGCATTTTGTGATCCTCTGTTTCTCCCTAAAACGTCGCTTCTTCTAACTTCTTTTTGATCATGGATAGAGTGGGGAAGAACAGAGAACGGAAGGGAAGTGGCGGGAAAATGAAGCTGGTGAGAGTATATATATTTTGCAACTGAAAGTTAGTTTAGATAATTATTTTGATTAATATAAATTTAAAAATAAAAACCTTAAATTAATTAATTTTTAATTTGGTTTTGTTTCGATTTATTTTAATAATTTTAATTAATAAAATCAATTAATTTACTATTTTTAGTAAATTGATCAAAATTTATAAATTAAAATAAATCAATAACTTTTATTTCACAATCTTCTTTTTCATATTATTTTTAATCATATTTTTAATTCTTTATTTTTATTTAATTTTTAATCAGTTTTGTATTGGTGTAATAATAATCAAACTTTTTTTAAATCTTTAAAATTTTAATCGTATCGGTTTAACTTTCGACTCAGTTTCTATTAGAGATGATTAAAAAGCTTTAAAAATAAATTCAAACTAAAAATAATAAAGTGAACCAAATTCTCTTAATTAATTAAATATGGATAGCCAAATCAATAAAATAAATTAACAAATACCTTCTAAAAGTTCTCAAATTTTAAAAAATTGCATATATTCTTATAAATAGACCATAAAAATCATGACAATTTATAAATTAAAAAAAAACTCTCAGTTTTACAACACACAGCATTGATCTATTAAATTCTATTTAAAAAATTAAACTAATTTAGTCAAAAAGAAGACTTAGTTGACCTTTTTTTAATTTTTAAATTTTCAGTTTGATATACTTTAATAATTTTTAATATTAAAAACCAATCTTTTTTTAAGTAATAAATTAATTTTTGTAACCTAATCAATTTTTATAAACTAAAATAAACTAATTAATTCTTATTTAATAACTTTTAATAAAACTTAATAATAGCAATTTTCTACAATCATATTTTAAATTTTATCAATTTTATTCAATTTTTAATCTTATATGTGTCTTACCAATTTAACTTTCAATCTGATTTTAAAACACTTTGACCGATTAATGCTTGATGATGAGCAATTGAAGAGTAAATAAAGAGAATCCCATTAATGAATCATATTACGGCAATGCACATCACTTTACAAAACAGGTAAAGAACACAGGAGAGAATCCATAACTTGGCCATAAAAAAAAACTGCTGCATCACGTTCTTTGAATTTCTGCAAGTCCTTCATGAAAAGCACGAAATTCCACAATCGAACCCATCAACGGGCCGGTGATCGCACAACCAATTACGGAATAATATATACAATGACTTAGATATGCATTTCTGATCAGTATCCAGATGATGATACCAGAACATTATAGTCCTTTAATTGCTTCTGAAAATGTGCTAAACGATTTTGTAATTGCAGTATACCAGCTGCCTTCAGAGAAAGAATGGCATTCAGTTTGTTTATATAACCATCCAGCTGATTCCCTGGTTGGTCTGCTTCAACTAACAAGTTCATCTCCTACAAATCCAAAAAGAAATTGGGGTCAGAATAGTTGATCAATGTGGCGTAAAGCAACCCGAAGTGAGGGTTTCAATGAGAACGACAAAGCTTATGTTTAAGGCACAAGAATAATAATCAAGAAACAATTTTGCTTAATCACATACCTCTCTGACAATTTTCATTGTCTCCTCTACTTGTTTTCTGTGAGCATTTACAAGATCCTCCTCTTCCTGACAAAAATCGTAGCAGTAAAATGAATTGTCGAGTTCAGCTGTCTAAATACCGAAATTAGTCGCATAGTTATCCCTCGTCTTATTTACCTGTAGCAGAGCATTCAAATCATCATCTGAATTTGCAGAATTAAGATCAGATTTTGATTGACCCTTCCATTTTGGCTGAGCGTTAGGTTTACGCAAGTTGTCCTCTAAAGAAGGTTGACCATATGGGCCTAGCTTCCCATTTTCCTTCCATGTTGGTTTCTCTGATCCGGAGGAGTCTTCTGATGCAACAAATTCATCTCCTTCATCTGGATCACCCCATGCATCAGTTCCATCATCTTCTAAAGTAGATGCAGTAGGTAAAACTGAGGATAAGGGCAAATTAGTTGATTCCTTTAGGTTTATTGTTGAAGATAATATATCCTTCTTAGAAGTGCTCCCTTTCGAGAGGCTCTTAACTCTGGAATCATTGCATAAAGGAGTGGTCAGACACGGAAGGATCGATGAAGAAAATCTGATTCCAGACACAGTAACCCAAATAACTTGAATTTACCTGTCAGCATATCTTAAGGTGTTCAGTGTATGTTCACAAGATCCCGAGCTAGGTGAGATGCATGATATCATAACTGTGCGTGAATTGCCAACAAAAGAATCTCTCAAAACTTCAGTTAGTTTACTTCCTCTGAATGGAATGTGACTCTTGTCATTGTCAAGAGCTCTTATACACTCCTTTAATGCAAGTAAACTCTTGTTGATCTCTGCACCTTCCAGTCTGCAATGTACACAAGCAATCAAATAAATTACTCCATCAGATACTAAATAAAGTACATTCAACCCGAAATACTAGATATGGAAACATAATTACTAGAGCTTAACTACTAGCAATAGCTTCGATTTATTAATGCAGCCAAACATATTAAGCAGCTTTCCTCTCAAATATGCGGGGTAGATACTGAGGAAATATGGATATCTAAAACACTTAAAGGGACATCAAAGTGACAAATATGGGCCAACATTAGATTGACAAAATGAAAGAAAGCTTCTTAATAAGTCTCCATTGAAGATATTAACCTAAACACTACCTACACTTCACTCAAGTAACTTGCCAAAAGCATCAGCTTATATAGTTTAAGATAATGGACAAAGAAAAAGTGGAGAATTATATACCTAGTTTGTTTATCATTATCCGTAGTATCTGCACCGCGCTCACTTCCAGCAAGATCTATGAAGGAAAGCTTGCCAACAAGACGCAGTGGCTTTGTGTCACTGCCATCAACTGACCTCTTGATGGCAAGCTGAAGTATAGCATGTGAACGGGAGGATTCCTCATTTGCTCCTGTTGTGCCAGTACTTCTTGTGGCACTTCCTTTCTCGATCAGGTCCTTAATCATCTCTATATCTGATACCCTATATTCTTGCAAACCCACAATACAAACTTGCTGTTTACCATCCTCTCTCATGCAAAGTTTTCTGCAGTACAAGAAATTAACATTCGTAAATTAAAGTGCAATATAGCTATGAAAAATAAAGCTATGCTGACTTACTTCCGATCACTAAGAAGATCAAAAAGTTTTCCTCCATAGATTTCAAAGAAGCTTACGAATAGCTGAAATCCTTGATTCCTATAAGTATAGTGCATCAACCTCAATATATCTCGAGATGCTTTGATAGGTAATGGCTTCATAGTATAAGTTTTTCCACTTCCTAAATGGAAAAATATATAAACTGGTTATACAGAAATAACAGCATAACCGGAAGACATTAAAAATCACACTTGGATGTCAGACATTTGTATATGCAGGCAGCGAATAAATGATTCAAGGCAAAGCAGTACCACAAAGCAAGGTCCTGATTAATGCATAGAAAATAGAACTCCAGAACCATTCAAAGCACATAACGAGAAAACGAGAGTTAGTAGTAACAAGCTATTGATCAGAAGAATATCCATGGTGCAAAATCTGAGAAAACAGCACATGAATTATCAAGATAGAAAAACTTGGAAGGAAGAAATTCAGGCTTACGATATCATCTAAGAATATATTGTCCACAACTCATTGCTTTAAGAAATCAAGACATTGCAGAATGAAAATAATTATCCAATCAAACCAATTCAAAAGATAAAGAGTATTCAAGGATGTATTGAAAATTTTGGGAAAAGTAGTGTACCAGTTTGACCATATGCAAAGCAAGTTGCTTTGGTACGCTGGAAAATTATTGGAACTATGGGCTCCACCGTCTCACGATACACCTAAAAGATCCAAAGAATCAACCATATGATAAATAAAAACAGAAATTTAAGATCTTAGCTTCCAGAGTAAATCATAATGATATATACTCACTTCATCGTTGGAGACCTCCTCATTAAGAACGGCATCAAATACAAATTCATGCTTCTCAACATATTCCGTTAAGTCAACCTACATACCAATAGCCACCATTTTTCATAGAAATTATATTCCCTGGATAGATCTACCAAATCTCAATAAACAGCACAAAACTAACAAACAGGGTAAACAGGACATGATCATATGCTACTATTGTATGCTAAGCAAGATGGATAAATGAAGATGATTGAACAAAAATGCCGAAAACAGCAATTGAGCAGAAACAATACAGCAGAAGATATTAGGGAGCAAAACCTCCATTTTCAAGATTTATTGTAAAATTGAGCTAAAAGAGGTAAAAAAAATTCACCAGTAACATTTACCTTTAGTTTAGTTTCATAAACTGTCAGAGAATTGGAAAGTGTCTCTACTATATCCTCCTCATTTTTTGCGAGCTCTTTCTTATTCATTGGCCGCTTGCGAACCTTGAATAAACAAACCATTAGCAAGCAACAAGATAACTTATAATGCATAACTACAAGGGGCTGAGCCTCGTTTCTGATTACACTACACACGATGCTTGGTGGCTGTATCAAATTTTCATAAGCTGTTAATGCTGATGCCTCGTATGTAATGCATTACACTTAAAATGGAGAAAGAATTAAACAGCTAATGCAAACTTTAAGAGGTAAAATTAAACATACCACAACTTTAATCTTTGCCACAGAACTGGCCTTTTCCTTGTCTGCAGCAAAGCTTTTGATGAGGCTGCTGTCAGGCAAACCAGGAGCCCTTCCAACTTGTTTGTTGTTAGAAATGTATGGATCGGAGTCATCGAAGCTTCTATGTCGTACATGATTAAATATAGAACTCTCATACATCCTAGGATTTGGCAACTATCCACAAAATTCAGAAAGATTTTAGCGTAGAGGCAGAAATCATAGACATAGCTAATCAAAACCTAAACGAATTCTCAACCATTTTGAGAGGACCGTGCTATCAACGCTGAAGCCTTTAATATATGAATTGATAGAATTGAGCTAGAATATGCAAACACATTATCAACTTATTGCACGCATCAAAATAATAAAGCACACAAGCACCAACAAACACCCACCTCGGGGAGCAACTCCGTGTCGAAAGAATGCAAGTCCAGGAGCCCAGGACTGAACTCACCAGGAGAGTCCTCCCCATTCCTCATGTGGCTCGACTGACGGGAACCAACAGGTGGTGTATTCGCCTCTACAAGAAAATCACTCCCCCCATTATAACTCCACTGCGCATTGCGGTACGTTCTCATTCCCTGCGCTCCTCCTCCTCCTCCTCCTCCACCACCACCACCATAGAAATTATAGTCCTGCACAGTTGATATACCTCATCAGATCTACAACAGTCTCGTAGCACCAGAAAATAAAACAAAAAAGAAAAAGCCGATAAACGTTACTGAAAATCTAAGATCCGTGAGGTGCATTCCAGTAATCATAATTAAATTAAAAACAAAGTTGATCAGAAAACAAACTTTTGCAGCCAAACAGCAAAAGGAAGAAAGATCCGGAGTACCTGAAGAGGAGGAATAGAAGACGAAGAAGTAGTAGTTGAAGAGTGGAGGTGCTGAAGACCAGTAGATTGAAGCCATCTTCCACCTTCAAGAAAGTTATCGGAGTACTGTCTCTGATGGTGCGTCGCCGTAGATCTCTGCCCCTGCCTTCCCATTCCGTTCATACTCCAACCTCTCCTCTCTCTCCCCCCAAAATCAAGCTCAGATCAGCAATTACGAGTGTAATTCGTCTCTGAAACTTGCAAATGCATTGATCGAAACCTCTCTCTCTCTCTATATATATATATCTCTCTAAATTCAAATTAAAGCTTAAGAAGTCTTCGATTACGTAGACGACAGGTCCAATTATAGAGTGAGATAATTAAATTTTAATTACACGAAATTAATTATGGAGACGCGCTTCGGCTTTCGCAGCTAACTTTAATTTTCTCTTCTTTTTTTATTTTAACTTTAAATTTTTTTCAAAAATATTTTGAATTTTCTGCACACTCAAAGAGGGGGAACAAACACCGAAACGAGTCTAACACGTGCTAAGCACGTTCTTCGATAGGGACAGTCCCACCTAACGTGTGACGACGTCGTTAACGTTCCCGGTTGTTGAGGAGGGGTATTTCTGGAACTTGGCAATACGTAACTGCTCCCACGTGAGTGGGGGCCCACGCACAGAACATTACTCAATTGATTCCTTGTCTGCTTTTCGGATTCGAAGGGTTTCACAGATGCTGACACGTGTCGGTATCATGTTGATACTGGATCGTATGGTTGACATGAAAAGTAGTCATTTTCTTTCCTTCGCCGTTCGAGAGAAATTATTTGAGCGTATACTGAATTACTGATTAGTGAGTAAATTATTTTATGTGCATTATATATCAATTAGTATATATTAAATAAATAATAAAATGTATATATGCAAATAAGTCCATAAAGTGTAAATTAATTATTTAATTTACATTAAAAATAAAATTTTAAAATTGTTATGTTTTAAATTTTAAAATTAAATGAACATTACATGCAAATAAATTATATAACTTTTATTTAGTAATTTAATTTAAATAACTATTTAGACTCAAAAAATTCAACAAATTTTGAAATTCAATTTTTAAAATTAAGGATGGCAAGGGCCAATTCTGCTAATTTTTTAAAAATGATTTTCTTAAAATTAAAAGTATAAAATATTATTTTGTTAAATTCATGTTTGAACTACTCAGATCTGTGGCTCAACTTTTTTAAACAAAATGATATTATTTTACTTAAAAGAATTGAACTTCGAGCAAGTTTAGGCCTGACTCATAGGTTCATCCGTTAAACACCTGAATCTAGATTTATGAACCGGCTCGTTGGCATAAAAGTAAATATTTGAAAATTCTTAAAAGAATGTATGTTTTAAAAAATTATTAAAAATTTATGTTCTACACTATGCTTGTAGTAAGTTTTTTATAATTAAATTTAAGTGTTGGCTTGTTAACTAATTTAAGATAAATATATATATAAAGTACTTTTAAAATTGATCATTAACGCATCAAAAAATTTATTACAGTACTTACTTATGATTTAACTAATTTTAAAAAATGTCTCATCTTTAGAATTATTGATTTTTTTATAAATTCTGGTTCAGTCGGATTTTGCTGGATCGGAATATCGTTGTTCTGATCCATGATCTCGTGGAGCTTCGACTAAGTGATACCTGCAAAACAAACAAAGACTCTCCG
>JANVCL010000005.1:2786444-2799989 GCA_026546855.1 Erythroxylum incrassatum | reverse complement strand
TTGTTCTGATCCATGATCTCGTGGAGCTTCGACTAAGTGATACCTGCAAAACAAACAAAGACTCTCCGGGTGTTGTTTCCCGGAAGGTCCCTCCGACGCTCAAGTCAGTATTTTGAGAGAGTTTAGGTTGCTGTGAACAAAGAGACAGCTAGGGTGTTTCCGTTCGTACCTCTTATCATGGTAGAATAGTACCTTATATACGACGTAGATGCTAGGTTTAGGTCGTTATGTAGGTCTTTGTGTTTGCATGGAGACTAACTCCTGTGAATGGGTCATGGATGCATAGATTAAATGTCTTGGGCCTGGGCCTAGCAAAGCCGACCCGACCAAATTCTAATTTAAATTTTCTTTTTATAAAATTTTAAAAGTAAAGATAAAAACATATGTGATATTTACCATACACATAAACTGATCAAATACTACTAATTAGACGATGTAATACAATTCTTAAATTTAAATAAAATTTAAAAAATTAATTTAACTCGAAATCTGATTAACTTGAGCTGTACTTGTTAATTTCGGATCAGGTCAAGTCGGGTCGGGCAATTGTCGCGGACACTAAATATATGTTTTGGTGTTATTTTAAAAAATTAAATATTAAAAATTATAACATTTTTTTATAATTTTATAAATTAAGAGTTTTCCGCCGACTTTTGTTTGTCTCCAAATGAGGATGGAATCAATTTTCTTCGCATGATGTAGGCAAAGTTCAGATACAAACATACATGTGGAAGTTTCTACACAATTCCCGTTTACCACCGACTAATGCCACCAACGAACATTCTGGAACGCAATTCCCTATGTCTCTCACTGTTATATTAATGTTCTGAGATAGGCAAGACCTAGAGCCGAGCGATTTTCACAACACAATTTGGTGCCTGACGGTTTCTGGGAATTGAATTCTTCTGTCGGGCATTTCTGCAAACACTTGCCGATGGCTGAGGACGGAGCTGTGACAGTCTACAACAGTAGCGCGATTACCGATACTAAGAAGAACCCATTTTCGATCAAGGTCGGGCTAGCTCAAGTGCTCGGCGGCGGGGCGATTTTCGAAGTAACGACGGTGCAAGAAGCGAAATTGGCGGAGGAAGCCGGTGCGTGTGCTATCACGGTGTCGGAGCCACCGGGTCGTGGAATCCGAAGAATGCCTGACCCGTCTCTTATCAAGGAGATAAAGCGTGCCGTTTCGATCCCTGTTATGGCACGATCTCGCGTTGGGCATTTTGTGGAGGCTCAGATATTGGAAGCTGTTGAGGTGGATTACATAGATGAAAGCGAGGTTCTTGCTATAGCGGACGAGGATAACTTCATCAACAAGCACAATTTTGGGAGCCCATTTGTGTGTGGGTGTCGAAATTTGGGCGAAGCATTGAGGAGAGTGAGAGAAGGGGCTGCGATTATAAGGATTCAAGGGGAGGTATTGGGGAATGGAAATGTTGTGGAGACAGTGAAGAATGTGAGGAATGTGATGAAGGAGATAAGGGTTTTGAGTAACATGGATGAAGATGAAGTGTTCTCATTTGCGAAAAAAATTGCTGCTCCTTATGATATTGTGGCACAGACTAAGCAAATGGGGAGACTTCCTGTGGTGCAGTTTGCTGCCGGAGGCATAACAACTCCGGCGGATGCTGCAATGATGATGCAATTGGGGTGTGATGGGATCTTTGTGGGGAATGAGGTTTTTGATTGCGGAGTTCCGTACAAGAGAGTGAGGGGCATAGTGCAGGCTGTTAGGCATTACAATGATCCTCGTGTATTGGTGGAGAGTAGTTGTGTGGTGGAGGAAGCTATGAGGGAGCTTAACCTGAGGGAGGAAAGGATCGAACAGTTCGGTCGTAGCGGTGGAGACTAATAATCTGGAAGGAAAGTGAGCTTTTTGTGCTTATGCTTCTCTAGGCTTCCTATAGAGGTTATGATAATGGTTGATTTCTCATATTGTTGCCTTCATTTTGGCACGATAGTTGGTCTGTCTGATGTATGCTGCTGTATCTTATCCAATCACATACACATGAATTAGAATAAATTGCTTTCTCTTGTCATTTATGTTCTCATCACTTGCCATGATTGTTGTTTTGTTGAATTACAAGAGAATTCGGCTATTTTACTTGTCGATGTTGCACATTATAGATTTTCTTGTGCTTGTATGCTAGTAAGAGAAGATCTTTTCTGTGGTCAAATTCATCTTGGTTATTGATAATGGTGCGAAGTGAAAACATTTATTTACTTTCTACCGAGGCTGAAGTTTCTCGAGTTCAATAGTACATATATATTGAGACTTATTTGGGTCCCGAAAGAATCATAGATAAGCTCTCTAGCCTAGAAATGGAAATGTAAGGAAGCTCCAACTTGCTGGATCATTCAGTTTCTTCAGGGCTTGGAGATTAGAGAGGCAAATGAAATTTGCTGTAGAGAGTCGGCACACAGGATATGATTCTTCAGCTCCCTTCAGATTTTCCATGAAGTTTGTGTGAGTGCACCCATTGTTGATGATCATTTAACTAGAAGATCATTTTCTCCTAGATTATGTTCTCAGTTTGAATGCTTCCATTGTTGAATAAACACCGCAATGCAATTTCGTAGGCTGAAAATATGGCCCCATTTACCACAAAAGCCCTTGCAACAGCAGTTCCAAGTCCTCGGAACAGTACACTGTACCCTTCCTTTTGAACACTTTTGCGAAAGCAATCCAGGGTGCCATTATATTTCTGTGGGGAGGATGATGTTTGAGCTTGCAGTCGGGTTTTAATGACGTCTAACGGATAACAGCCGACCCAGCTAGCAACTCCTGCTAGCCCACCTGCAATCAGCATAGTATTTAAGCTTTCTTGGCTATTCTTTCTGCAGCCAGGGTGAAGCTTCTCTCTCATGTACTCGTATGTCCAGAAATAGATGCCATGGGAAGGTGCATCTCTTAATACGGTGATGGTAAAGCCTCTGTACATTCCTCTCAGACCTTCTGTTCTTACAATGCTCTTCACGACACTTATCGGACCTTTATGACTACCTTCCTGTCGGACATTTTCTTGGCTTGTGCTCTGCAACTGGAGGCGGATCTTTACCAATTCCACTGGAGAAAGCAACATGCTCTGCAGAGCCCCTGTACCGATTCCTCCTAGAGCAACACCTTTGTAGGAAGGAGGATCGTTGAGGGAAGTAGACGAATCAAATCCTCGAGAAAGGATCGCATAAATTTGGAAAACCATGGCATTCTGCAATGAACATGACTAGTGTAAGCATGGATAAAGTTGGCATACAAAGTGCTGGGGGCAGTACTGCAAACCCAGGAACCATTCAGATGATAAAGAATGATACTTGTAAAGAAAATGGATTAAAGTCTAGTTATGATGCTAAATTGCCATTTGATTCATTCGTTAAATGGGTATCTGCCATAAAAAGTCTCATGTTCTTTCGTTAACAGGCTCTTATTGAGAAGGTGGTCACAACCTATGGTAAGCTATCTGCATTATATCAGATCAGTGAATCATCAAAATACAGGGAAAGTGACATTTTTGGAATCTTAGGTAGTTACTTTCCATTGCAAAAAAGTAAAAGATCATCACGACAAAGCAATCTATATTATAATCCCTGGGACCTTCAAGTTCAGATCTTTTCATTGACAGACACACACACACACAGAGCATCAACTCCATCACCCACGTTAAAAAAATCAGAATCAAGACGAAACTAGAATTATGTGGACCGTAGAAGAATATTCAGATAACCATAAACATATCTAATCGTCCATGTGATCTTTTACAGCAAAGAAAGGAACATACCAAACTTGTGACGAATCCCAGAAAAAACCAATGAACTTAGCGGTCATTTTTACCTGAAAGGTGACAGAGGCAAGAGGTGCACCCATGCCTCTGTAGAGTGCACCAGGGCCTTCGGTGTAGATAACACGACGGAGTATGCTAAAAGCTGACCCTGAGTTTCTGGATTGTTGTTGCCTAATACGAAGTGTGTCGAGTGGATAACCAGAGATTATACCAGCAATACCACCAAAACCACCTGCAACAAACTCTCTGCCCCAACTATTTGCAAGAAACTCCGGCCAAAAATCCATCTTGCATCCTCTGTGTCACTCAAGGCTTCTCTTTTTTTATTATGGATTCAGGATATTCACGACAATTGACGCCGACCCTGTTCTTTTTCGCTAATCTTGAAGAAAGCTAAGATCTTTCGTGACAAAAAAGCTTAAAAGCACGTTTTTGCAATTATGGAAATTCCCCTCCAATGAGTTTAAAAGGAAATTTTGAACAAATCAATCAAGATTCAGGGAAAGGTTTCAACTTTATCATTAATTTCTGTGCGCTTTAAACGATATCGACAACAAATATAGTTTACAAAATACACTTAAAAAACACCCAAAATGAATAAGAAAGAAGTGTTCATCTTTGAAATCTTTGAACTCTTATCAATCCAAAAAGAAGGAGAGAGGGAGAGCGAGAGAGAAGATGGAAAGAAAAAAACAAAGAGATGCAAGACCTGTTCACTTGTGGTCAATCTTCACTCAAAATCAAGCCATTAAACTTCCTAAGCATGCCTTAATTTTAGCAAAGAAATCAGAACATGACATGAAAGAGAGAGATACAAGTTCACACATCGTATAATGTTCAGAGCAGAGAAAACAGGGGCTTGGCTGGTTTCAGAGTTTCTTACAAGGGACTGGACTGGAATGAAACAAATGCCACCGGTTGCTGTTTTGTTGGGCACTGAGCGAGGAAACTGCCAAGAGCCAACCACCGCTTTCTACGACCACTCCACCAATGGACCCGTACACGTACCCACTTAGACCGCCCAACCCCAAATGATGTATATATGAGCAGGAGCTGTTCTAAAGCTTCAAACTTTTTGAGTGCTTCCAATTTGAAGATGATGTGTACCAAAAAGAGTCTCAATAGTGCTGGTGAATGATGATTTATGACACTCTGTTTTGGAAGATGACGCATGTTCATGATATAACTGTCGTATTACCAAAAGTTACATACGAGTCCAGATTTAGATAAAGTTTATAAATTTTGATACTAATCACAATTCCAAGCTTTAATCTCATGAATTCAAAGGTTAACTTTTACAAGACGTGATCATAAGAATCACAACATTCATTTCCATGCAATTAAAACGAGGAAAATCTTGTTTTGGATACCAAACTTTGTATTCTTGCTCTTTATGTCAAATGGTGTGGATTAAATTTGGTTTTCCAATTACGTTTATTGACCAAACTTTCAACTACATGAGATTAGGGATGAGTCTTGACGTGTTTAATTAAACCATTCCAAATTCAAGATGGTGAGAAAGCAAGTAATTAATGAGATTAATCCTATATCATTGAAAAGTGTTAACTTTACACGTTTTGTCTTTATCAGGCATGAGAGGGTGACATAACATAAGGTCCTGAGTGGCAAATTCATGTGAGTGGCCATTAAGCAAACCTTTAGTGCCCCGAGTTTGGGCTTTTACATGTTGCTTTCCCTAATTTACATGTATCAATACTTTATTAATTGGAAAAGAAATTGGAATTTCAATCTCTAGTGCTTGTTTGCTTTTACTTGTTCTTTTGTTTTCTTCCTTGGGGTTTGGAGGAATACTTGTTTACATTAGAGAGGTGTACCTTTTCAGACATTTTGGACCACAAAAACCCATTAGAAAAATTGATATCATTTTCATCAACTAGGTGAGATTAGACTCAAGTTTGTTGTGTTATGCATTTAACAAACTTAAATTTGAATGCAACCAAAATTTTGAAAAAACATGTAAGATATAGATCAATCATGCTTATTATGTTATTTTTTCCATTTATTATTTCATGTCGTGGCAAACTTGAAGTGGGCGTAGAACAAACTTAAAGGAAAGACTATGATATGGGTTGATTGTTCCAATCAATCTCTCTTACAAGTAGTAAGGAAAACATGGTGCATTAATAAAAGAGGGTCTAAAGTCATACTCCTCATCTCCAAGGATCCAAATGTCTGCAGATTCAATTTTCCAGTTTAAACCAATTAGGCCATAAGCAACTTCTTGAACATTTAGACACTGAAATAGAAGCCAGTGGTTATGCTACTTATGAAAGGACTTAATGCACCTACCATTCACCGTATCATTTTTACATAGTACAATATTAAGAAGGGAGATACCAGATATTCATCAATTCCCATTCATAACACAAGAAGTGCAGTAGATAAAGGTTTTTACACAACAAAAGAGCACAGAAGCATTCGAGTTTTATTAAGAGACATTAACGCAAAGTTTAATAAGATTTAGCATGAAACAGTGATCACATCAGATAATGATTTCATAAAACATCACAAAGCAGAAGCTGACATGGTGATGATAGATTTCATATCACATGCAATAATCAGTTGGTTCTGCACTATTTGCTGTCCTAATCCTCATTTCTTCCCACTCTTCTTGAGCCCAGAGCCTCCAAAAGCCCCCTTCTGTTGTGCCTTAGCTTTGAGCTCCTTAAGTGCCTACAAAATGCACAGACGGGATCACACTGGTTATTTGTCATTCACAAGAAGAAGGGAAAAGAGGATGCACAAAGTTAAAACTCATTGTCTCACCTTTTCCTCTTCCTTCTTCTTTTGGATGTTAACCTTGTCAATCTGCAGCAAGTAAATAAAACGTAAACTTCCACCATGACGTCAAGAAAGACAACATATTATTCATGTTAAATACTTGCAAACAACATCATGCCAAACAAGGAAACCATCAGATTCAAATAAAGATACAGGTCTAAGTAATGTCCAAGGTTGCACAAAAGAACGCATGTAAAAATGGTATAAAACGGAAACCAGCATGCAAAACCAACTTTCAAGTCAATGGTAATTAGCCATGGTAAAATTATGAACTAATAAGATCATATAAGGATCTCGCTGTCATGAAAAAGAAGAAAAAAATTAAAAAACAAATTCAATCAAGTTCTGACTGTAACCACACTAGTTTCTCAATGGGGACCAATACTTGGATCAAGATTCGTCATGACTATAGAAACGGGAAGTTTCAGTTATAAATAAGCACCTTAAAAAGAATAGAATTTCTCCCTACAATCTTAAAGAATAGTAGTAATCCAGATCAGTCAATTTTCATCTCTGAAATCCAGGTGGATCCAAAATCAAAATCCCCGTGACTTAAGAAAGAATAAGAAGACCTCAAAATCATCAAATTTTCAGTACCAGGATAGCCAAAATAAAGTTAATAACAACAATTTAAAGATGAATATGTAACAGATTTATCATAATTCAGGATAAAATCCCACAGCAATTCAAGTATTGCATACAAAAATAAGAAACGGAAAAAACAATCAAAACCCATAAAGATTGAATTGGCATCTACTTATTCAAGAAGCCAATAAAACAATTAAGTGCTAAACCACAAACTAAACAACACATCATCGTACAAAACAAATACCTCGTCGTAATCCTTCTTTTCGGCCTTGGGTTGCTTCAAAGGCTTCGCCTTTCCACCTATTTACGAAAGAAAACACAAAAAAGTTCCAATTTTCATCAAATCAATTACAGAATACAACAAAAAAGATGACTTTCAACCACACAAACAAAAGAACCTAGATCCAGTAATCGATCCATAAACAGATTCGTGAAAGAAAGTGAGTACCTTGCTTGGAAGACATGATCGTCGTCGGATGAGGAAGGAAGTTAGGGTTTGGCCTGACTCGAAAAAGGATACGAAATTGAGCAACCAAACCCCAATTCTCGCAATTATTGGTCCATAGGGTGGCTGCGAGTATAAAGTAAAAGGGATTGCACGTGCTTGGCTCGTGATTGACTTATTTTGGACTTTTTTTCTGGTTTTTACTTTTATTTCATTAATTTTCTCTCTCTAAAGAAAAAATAGTAATTGTTATTAAAATACCATATCATACAAAAGTATATTATAAATACTAAATTCTTATAATTTAGTTTTAGATTGAAATAAAAATACAACACTATTACATTTGACAAATTAATTTCTCTATTAACATTAAAATAATTTCGACAACAATAATTATAATTGTAAGAAAATCAATTTTCACACATGATAATTTTCGAATATCAAATTATATAAATCTTATCATCAATACCCAGTTGAAGTCTCCTAAAGTGTGGAGTTTGGGAAGGTCTTATAGTACTCAGTCTTATTCGTACTTAATAAAGAGACTGTTTCCAATAGTATCACATGCAATATGTTATGAAATTACACATTCTGTTTATATATTATTTAACTTAATTAATTGTTTCAACCATATTAATTTGTACGCACGTTAAAAATTTTATTGTATTTTTATAATTATATAATTAGTTATAATTATTTTAGAGTAATCATAACACAAATTGACTAATCAATAATAGCCATGTTGTTTTTGTATATCTTTGCATACATAACACTTCAAGATAATAACAACATGATTGTCAAAAACCAAATATTAGGCCCAATTGATGTTAATGAATTCCTAATGTGACAAGGTTTTAAATTGTGGGTATATTATAATTATAATCTATACTTAAATTATGTTCACAATTCAATATTTTAGAGTTTAAATATTAAAAGTCTAGTTCAACAAAATAAAAATGATATAAATCACTAAAATTTTATATTTAAAAAAATCAAAGTTAACTTAAATTTTGGTTCGGTTGGAAGAAAGAAACTTATGCTTTAACACGATATAAATATAAGACATCATAATATATGATTATAAATTGTCAAATTTTAGTTTTTAAACAATGTTTACTTAAAAAGAATTAAATCAATTGGAACCAAACACAATCTAAAATGGCAATTTCTAACTCATCTCTTGAAACACAACATTTTTTCTTTGATTTGTGTCCACAAAATTCTATTTGTCTTAGGTATAACGTGCCTAACTAAATTGGAAGACAACAAACAAATAATTTTGTTTTTGAAACGGAAGAACTCGTAATTGCTACTATTTAGATACGTATTAGATAAACTTTCGAATTGACGTAATAGTTTACAAATCACATCAACTGAGTACTTCACATAAATTGGAAGACAACAAACAAACAAGCTTAACAACACAACAATAAATAATGAGTTCAAAATTTTTTAATTACAAAATTAAAAAGGAAAAAAGATCCCTGTATTCTGTGCTCATTATGACCAGAAATACATCATAACGTTGATTTTCATAACAACAATTTAAATAAAAATTATAGAAAACAAATAAAAAATATTACATTTTTTAATAAAAAACATTGTCTCTAAAATTTAGGTTAATAATAATAATATAATAAGAAAATAATAATAATAACAACAACGATAAGATAATATAAAAAAACATTCTCATAAATAACTCATAATTTATCAAAACATTGAAATGATTGAAGGTAAAAATACAATATTTTATATTAAATTAATATGTCATTTTTCTTTAATTAATTATCTTTATTAGTTTACAATTTATTATTTGAAAAAGTTTCTCAAATAGTTAGGGTTAAGGTTAAGTACTACCGAACTTCTCCGAATTTTAGGTATTATTAGGATTTCTATTTGTTATTGTCAATTTATATTTTATTAGTTTTTTTAGACTTGGAGCAGTAAAAGTACATCTAAATGACTAAAGACTCATTATAATTATTAATTATATATATTTTAGTATGATGATGCTTGAATATTATATTATATTATAGATTTTTTTTCTTTTCAATTTTACCAACTTTTTTTATGCATTTTATCTTAGGCTATGTTTAGTTGGATGTGTAGTTTATAATAGAATGTAATGAAATAGAATGGAATGAAATGATTTATAATCAAAATGACATGTAAATTGATGTAATATTAGAAAATTATTGTTTAGAAGGGATGGAATGATTCATAATGTAATATAATGAAATGATGTTTGAATGAAGGGTTTATAGTGTAATATAGTGTAAAGTTGTTTATCATAATAAACCCCTTAAATCGGATGTTTTTCATTTTTACTCTTTAGGATGAGATGAGATATAATATGAAACTTTCTTCTTCCATCTTATTTCATTCTGTTCTATTATAAATCTTCCTTCCAAACAATAAAATAATATTACATTTTATTTCGTTCCGTTAATAAACCTCTAACTAAACATAGCTTTAATCACGTGCAATGAGTAAAAAAATTTAGAAACAAGAAAAAAATTAATTTAAAGGGATTAATATAAACTTTAAAATTATTAGAAAATAAAAAAAATCAGAGAAAAATTAAATTAAAAATGGGAAATTAAAAAGCCATAAAATTTTACCAAAACATCCGCTTAGTTTCCCGGGGTTTATTCACTGCCACATTTAACAGATAACTCTCCTCTTGTAGTGATTACCCCAAATTACCCCTAAACTCTAACACATGAATCGCGAAAGGGCAAGGCTAATTTTGGAAGATTGACCACAACTTTTAGCGACCTTCGAGTTCATCAAGAAGGAAGTCAGAAACAGAACCGAAGCGCGCGAAATTTCAGAATTCCCAAGAAACATTGCAAGGAATTGTAATTCATTTCAATTTCATGATTGACCTTTCACCTGAAACTCTATATATATTACATAGACACAATGCTTTTTAATGTTTCTCTCGAGTTGGTGTCATTTTCTTCTTCTTCTTCTTCTTTGTTAATCTCTGAAACTGCTAAAAGCTCTTCCTTTTTTGGGAGCTTTGATGGTGCTAAATTTGGAAGCCTTAAAAAGAGAAAAGATTTCTTGTTTTTCTGTTCTTTTTTTTTCCTGTTTGCTTACTTGGATCATAACTGCCCATTTCTTCAGGTTTCTTTCTGTAAATTTGTTGCCTTTTTCTGGTTCTGCCGGTTGCAACTGTTTGATCTGTTGCATATTCTGTGTGTTTCTGGTATACCCTTTTTCCTGAAGAAATTAATAGAGCAGAAACCATAATCTTTTTCTCTGGAGACGTGTTCAGAGAGACTTTGGAGATCAAGATGTTTAGGGGGTTCAGCAAGCATAGATTTTACACGAAATGGTAGTTGCACCAACGATTTTGTTTACATCTGTTGTTTATATTATAAAATTTTTTAGTGGTTTTGAGATTCTCTGTATGGTTTTTGTTCAGCAAGTCATCTATGAAGACGATGAAGTGCCGGATGGAGGTTTTGAAGAAAAAGAAGAACACGGTTGCGAAGTATTTGAAGAATGATATGGCTGATCTTATCAGGAACGGCTTGGATTATAATGCTTATTGTCGGGTACCGTCCGTTTCTGAAAAAAATTGAGAAGAATCTGATATAGTTTTTGTTCTTGGCGTCCTGGAATTGTTAAGATGAGGATCTGCTCATTGGTTCTGAATGTTGTTGCAGGCTGAAGGTCTCATGGTTGAGCTAAACATATTAGAGGCTTACGATTTCATTGAGAAGTTCTGTGGTTGCATATCAAACCATCTCTCAGCTATGGATCATAATCAGAGGTATTTTGATGCACTTACACTTAATGCTTTAGCAGATCCTGAAGCAGTTGAAAGCTTACATTTTTGTTTTTCTTTTGCCAGAGAATGTCCTGAGGAGTGTAAAGAAGCTGTACAATCTCTGATATATGCTACAGCAAGGGTTCCTGAATTCCCGGAACTGAAGAACCTTCGTGCATTGTTCAATGACAGATACGGAACTTCAGAGAAATTGGTCAACAAAGAGGTTTGCTTCCAAGTTCCCATCATTAGACAATATTAAACTTTGGTGTTAATGTTTTGATTTTTCCAATGTTGGTTTCAGTTTATGGAGAAGTTAAACCCAAAATCTGCTACAAAAGACATGAAGTTTCAGTTAATGCACGATATAGCACAAGAAGTCTCCATCGAATGGAATCCAAAGTCATTGGAACAGGAACTCTTTAAAGCACCCCTCACTCGATCGAACACAGATCAAGAGGTGAGAGACTCGTACTTTCTGATTCTACATGCTTATGACTGCATTTACCTTTGGATGATTCTGTTACAGGACCTCCATGAGCATGAGTCTTTAGAGAATGGACACAAGTTGGACGAGAACCCAAAAATGGAGATCCAAAAAGGGACAAAGGAGGGTGAAGAACATGAACATAAACTGACCAAAATCAGGAACAAATCTTTCTCAAGAAGATATGGTCTCGACTTCAAGTCCAGAGTGGAGAAAGTGGAAGAGCTTTTTTTTGTCAAAAAGAAATGAAACTGAAGCACCATAGGGTGCAATAAAGATAGCCAGTGAAGATTATACTACTTCAAGTTCATTAGCTAATCTCAAGACAGAAGCTGAAAATGTAGAAGCTGACGTCGAAGAGTCCCTGAAATCGAGCAGCAGCAATGGAGAAAGCCAGCAGGATGATTCAGATGTTGAATCTAAGCCAAAACCGAGATCAGTTCGAAGGAGACCGTCGAATTTAAGCAAGTACCAAGCCCTGGAAGAAACTTTCAGTGTTGAGAGTCCATTGAAACGGACCTCAGGAACTGAAAACTCGAATGGCGTTGAGAAACCATTGAAGCCGCCATTGAAACGTGCCTCAGGACCTGAAAACCCTAATGGGGTGTGTGGAACGAGGAGTCCTAGAGCCACGAAATCTGATACATTCGAGCCTGAACAGAGGAAAACGCATGCAAGAACTGCTTCAGACATGACTAGACGTTACGTTCACCCGAATCTGCCGGATTGTGATGAATTGGCAGACCGAATTTCGTTTCTCAAGGGGATATGAATGGAGATTGAATTTAGATTCTTAGAAGTTAGAATGCTCTTTTTTCTTTTAATTTCTTGAGCAAGAAGAAAAGAAAATGTAACCCTTTTAACAATTTTACCATTATTATACGTTTTTATGAAGAATTTTTCTAATACAAACGAGGGATTTATCCGATCTAATTTAATTTAAAATTAATAAATTTGAACTTTAGATCGAGGCTAAATTTTACTTAAAAGTTAAAAAAATAAAAAACTAAAAGATTTTAAAATTTTTAAAAAATAATTTAGTAGACTCAAAGCTAAACTCAGTAGTTTAAGCGGTCGGCTTGGGCGAACAAAGACATAAAGTGGTTCCGTTTGCAGCCCACGCCAGCAGTGACGGAATTACTTGAAGTGACTGAAAAGTTGAGCTTAACAAAGTGGTCGGTCCCAACCCATTTTAAAGTGAGTCCAGATCTTCTGTCTAATTTTACTGTTGAAATCCGATCTCGAGACCGGACCTCAATTGAAAAACGAAACGGAAAAACGAAAACTAATCGGAGCGAAACGAATACTCGGATAACAAATTGCGGAAGCAAAAACAAAATTGAGCGCAAATCGCGGTAGCAAATCGGTAAAGAAATCATAAGGCGGAAAACGAAATAACGGAAATGGAACGCAACGAACTTAATGAACAGATCGCGAATTCAAAGAACGGAACGAAACCCATAGGAATCGAAAGATCACAAATCCGACATCCGCGGACTAAAACTTTAGAAAAGCGTCGTCGCGTTGGATACCCTAAGACAAAAACGATCCCATTGGAAACCTTAAGACATTCCAAATTCGGTATAAATTTTTTTTCTTTCTTTTCCTTTTCAATTCTTTCATATTTATTCTAACTCATTCAAACAAAAACAAATAATTTCCA
>JANVCL010000005.1:2771329-2784255 GCA_026546855.1 Erythroxylum incrassatum | reverse complement strand
AAAACGAACTTTAGATCGAAGCTAAATTTTACTGAAAATTAAAAAAAATATAAAACTAAAAGATTTAAAATAATTTAGACTCCGACCAGACTCAAAGCTAAACTCAATAGTTTAAGCGGTCGGCTCGGGCCGAACAAAGGCATAAAGTGGTTCCGTTTACAGCCCACGCCAGCAGTGTACTAAAAGTAGATCCAAACAAAGTGGTCGGTCCCAACCCACTTTAAAGTACAAGCAACATCTGAAAAAGAAGGGCTCAATATTCTCTTTAAATAAAAAAAACAAAGTAGCCCCAAAATACTTTATTGCTTGAATGAATGTTAATTTTGGCCTAATCCGGCCGGGTCTGATCAGACCGAATACGACCCTCATGACCTAATAATAGTTATTTTTAAAATGACTTTATTTTTTATAATTAGACTTAATTTAAAGTCAATAAATTTGATTTCATTTTAAGTTGCGTTCAAAATTTTTAGAATAAAATAATTTTTTAATTTTAAATTAAAAAATAAATCAAGATCTCAAATTCGGACTTAAACTTAAACTCAAACTCGATCAAGCTTTAGATTACCATCTTTATATTTATTCTTATAATTATTCTCTAATTACACTTTTTAAAAACATTAATTAAAAGAAGATCAATTTTAATTTTCTAATATATATAAATTATAAAATATTGAATACATGTAATATTTGTATTTAAATATGTTTGAGTTAAATTATAAATACATGTTCATATTTATGTTTATATAAAATGAAAATTTGAATATATATAATAATTTATATCTAAAGGTAATAGTGTAACATGTATGTAACCAGTGACGGAGCCAGAAATTTAATATAGGAGGGTCCGAATATTAATTTTTTTAAATTTTGAAGGATCTAGTGCACCATTAACCCTTAAATAATTCCGTTCTTATATATATATTTTTTAAAAAAACCTTAGGGGCCAATGCACTATTGGGCCCCATGTGACTCCATGGGTCAATGTAACCATCCATACATAAATATTTATTAAAATATATTTATATAAAAATTTAAATTTAAGTGCTTAATATTAAAATTAAGTCTTATGTAATAAATTAATATTTAAAATTAGCTTAATTTAATTTAATTAATTTTCAATTCTTGTTTAGTTAAGTTGCTGTAAGTAATTAAATTAAAATATTAAATTTATATCTAAATATAAATTCAATCAAATTCTAATTAAGTTACTATTTTTAATTAAGATCACTATTACTTAAATTATATTAAGATCCTAATAAAAAACGATACCTCAAAATTGGCTTTAAATAATTAAATTAAATTAAATTAAATTTACTAGTTTTAAATTTTTAAATTTTGTTATAATTTAATATCAATTAAATATTCTAAACCTTAGCCGTACCTAAAGCATAAGGAATGAACACGTAAGCGAAGTAGATGCTTTATACTTTAGTGTTTAGATTTCAAATAAGGAATAATTAAAATATTGAATAAGAAATTAAGCACAATTAGAAGTTTGACTTTTTAAGTGTTTTACTATTGACTATGGGATCCATCCAAGATTTTGTAATATTTAATAATTTAAATTTCGTATCAGACAAAACTTACCCAATCCCTATGTACCCCATTAAACGACAGCCAAAACCCCCCGAAACGACACGCCCCCTTTTCTCTCCACTTGCTCGACCTCCAAGCACGCAACTCTCTTTGACATTCTCACAGAGAGCGCTGAAGAATTTCATTAGCGATCGCTTGCGTTCGAGCACTGATCGATTATCGGATCAACCATGGGCTGTACTCAGTCCAAGATCGAGAACGAGGAAGCGGTTGTGCGATGCAAGGACCGGAAGCTTTACATGAAAGAGGCGGTCGCCGCCCGAAACGCCTTCGCTGCCGCGCACTCCTCCTACGCCATGTCGTTGAAGTACACCGGCGCTGCTCTCAGCGACTACGCCCAGCACGAGGTGCCTCATCAGCACCACTTATCGTCTTCCTCGGCGCCCGCCGCCGTGTCAACCAATTTACAGCCGTCTTCGGCGGCGGTGGCGGTGGGGCATGCGCCGACACAGGACGCCTTAGACAAGCTTAAGCCGCCTCCGCCTCTTCCGGAATTCAATCAGTTGCAACGCGCGGCCACCATGCCGGAGATTAAGATCCAGAAGCTGCAGGATGCGAGGAAGCCGGCGGGGCCGACGATTGTGGAGGAAGAAGATGGGGTGGAGCTTGAAGTTCATGACGACGAGAGATTGGTGAGAAAGCGAAGTAATAATAGTGATAAGAGTAACAGAGGAGAGAAACTTCAACAGAGAAAAAAAGATGATGACGACGTTGCAGCAATGACGAATCCACCAACACAGATGATGCATCAGGATATGAATTCCACGTGGGATTACTTCTTCCCATCGGCGGACAGCATTCCAGGGCCGACACTGACGCCGGTGGAGGAGGAGGAGGAGATAAATAAGGCTGCTGGCTTGGCGGAGAAAGCAAAGAGGACGGAAGAGAAGGTGGTGGAGGAGGAGGATGAGGTGGTGACACGGCCGCCTGTGGTGGTAGGGGAGGAGTCGTTAGAGGTGCAGGTGCCAGTGGTACCGGAAAAGAAGGTGGTGACGAGGATGGGAGGAGAAGGAGGGGGGAGGAGGATGGGAAAAGGTGTGAACTTGATTAAATTGTTTTCTGATCTTGATGATCATTTCTTGAAGGCTTCTGAGAGTGCTCATGAGGTTTCCAAGATGTTGGAGGCCACTCGTTTGCATTATCACTCCAATTATGCTGATAATCGAGGTAATGGGTTTCTATTATTGGCTTTCTTTAGTTCGCTTGTTGGTAAAGATGGAACTTTTTTCTCGTTTTCTGTCATTCAGTGGCTGAATTGTTTGAAGCTAAGCTAAATTTTTTTTCCTCATGTCGACTAGTTTGAGTTAATTGCCTGGATGGCTGAATCCTTCATTCAGGTTGTTTATTGAATTGTTGTCGATATGGTATAAAATCTTTTGCAGGTTACCTTAATTATATTGTAGAAAGAGAGTCCGTTTTAAAGTTATTGGCTTTGATAGTTCACATATGATTTTCTCGTAAACAATAGTATATCTGCTTGTTTTATGCCTTTGGAATTTGTTGTTTGAAATATTCTTTGGAAAAGTTTTCTGATTGAGAATAAAATGGATATGTTTCTTTTCGTTTATGTGTATGGTTGGAATTCTAGCAGTCTATGATTATTCTTCCGTTGATGATTATATGGTGCTGCTGTCCATGTTGTAGGCCATATTGATCACTCTGCAAGAGTGATGCGTGTTATTACGTGGAATCGATCATTCAAAGGAATTCCAAATATTGATGAGGGAAAGGATGAGTTTGATTCAGAAGAGCATGAAACTCATGCCACTGTGTTGGATAAGATGCTGGCTTGGGAAAAGAAGCTTTATGATGAAGTGAAGGTCTGTCAAAATAACTCCATAGGTGTTGTGTTTGTATCCTCTATTTTTGGTACCCTTTTCATATGCACAACTAAAACTTTATTTAAGTCCTCGTGTCAACATTTTGTATCTTTGGATGTTGATGAGCAATTTCCTATAAGGAAGTTGGTTATTTGACTTCATATGATCTTCTACTTGAATAGTTTTTATGCTGTTTATATGTCGTGTTTATGCATTACATTTATATTGCACTCTTACGATATTGCCGATCCTTTTGATTGTCTTGACGAATGAGGTTCCATCGTCCTCAATTTCTCTGAGTAGCTGTAGACATTCTATCCAGGTTAATATTTATAATTTCTTTGATCTCATTACAAACTAAGTGCCATGTTTTCTATTAATTTATTTTTAATATATTTGTTCTTTTATGTTTCAAAGGTGAGTTGTGACAAAGGAACATGTCTTCTTATTGCCTGAGCTATGAGGAACTTACATATTTTTTTGCTGCTGAACAGGCTGGTGAAATCATGAAATATGAGTATCAAAAGAAGGTTACTTCACTCAATAAGCAGAAGCGAGGTACTAATTCTGATTCACTGGAGAAACTAAAAGCAGCAGTAAGCCATCTGCATACAAGATATATTGTAGACATGCAATCAATGGATTCAACTGTTTCAGAGATTAATAGATTACGGGATGAGCGGTTATATCCAAAACTTGTACAGCTTGTTGATGGGTAAGTTGCTTGTAGAAAGAAAATTTTAAAAAAGCATTTATTTGGAGCCATATCTCTTCTAGGTGAACATGTCATGGGACGTTGTTTCACTTATTTAACAAACTTTTCCAATCTGATGTGTTTCCAAATAATAATTTCTTATCATAATTTGCATCTTAGAAATGGTACGTGAATTCAGGGAATTCAATTTAGTGATAATATGAGGAATTTAGTGTGTATCATTACTTAAGTAAGGTCCAGGTGAAAGGGCGGCTTATTGCGCCATCTCTGTGTTAGGCTTCAGGAAGTCCTGTTCTAAATCCTGGATTGCAACACAGTGCTTCTGTTGTGTGATATTCTGTAGTATCTTAATATTTTTATGGTATTCTGTTTGATATCGCCCAATATTAAGACACACGGATGTTCCTTCAGGATCTATGAAGCAACTGAATCCATTGAACTGCATTATTCTAGTGTTGCCTTTATCAATGTACACGGAGGTGTTTCTTATGAGCTAAATCAATGTATTTGATGTGCTACATCTGTTGGACTTTAAGCACTGAAAGGACGCCTGAATTGGACAATAAAATGTTTGATTGGCTTGAATCATGTTTAGTGGTTATCGTTATTTTCTAAATGCCCTATGGCACACTGCTGACGATCAATGCATGATTGCAGGATGGCCACCATGTGGGAAACCATGCGATCTCATCATGAAGCACAGTTCATAATTGCAAACGCTTTGAGATCTGTGGACATTTTGCCTTCCCCAAAAGAAAGTACTGAGCATGTTCATCATTGTACTTATCAGCTAGTTGGTATTGTTGAAGATTGGCATGTTCACTTTTGTCAGTTTGTTGACCATCAGAAACAGTACATAAAAGCACTAAAAAATTGGTTGAAGCTGAATCTTATCCCCATAGAGAGCAGCTTGAAGGAAAAGGTTTCTTCTCCTCCCAGAGTCCAGAAACCCCCAATACAGGCTCTTCTCTTTGCTTGGGATGATTATTTGGACAAACTTCCAGATGAAGTTGCAAGAAGTGCTATAAAGAATTTTGCTGCTGTTGTACATACCATTCTCCAACATCAAGAAGAAGAGTTGAAATTGAAAAAGAAATGTGAAGAAACGCGGGAGGAGCTTTCCCAGAAAACGAGGAAATTTGAGGACTGGTATAGTAAGTACATGCAGACCAGAACACCTGATGAGTTGGATACTGATATGGCAGAAGGCAACACCTACAAGGATGCTATTACAGAGAGACAGTTTGTTGTGGATGCGGTGAAGAAGCGATTGGAAGATGAAGAAGAGGCCTATCAGAAGCTTTGCCTTCAGGTGAGGGAGAAATCCTTGGTGAGTCTTAAAACTCGCCTGCCTGAGCTCTTTAGAGCTATGTCCGATATAGCTACTCATTTTTCTCATTTCTATATGACCTTGAGGTCCACATCACAGCGCAGAAATCCAAATTCATCCTAAAATGGAATTTTATGGGTTGTACAATTTGTTTATATATATCACTTAAATGAGTGAGCCTTGTTAAAATGACAATTTAGTTGTACAATGTATCATATCACTTTCAGTGTATTTGATACAGTACAGGTTTGATTGTGTATCTTTATGATCATTTGATTCTTTTAGTTTCATGGTAAGGGATTTTGTTAGTTCATGTCTGTTTTATAAAAGTTATTACCTTTTTTTGCTTCAATTGAGCAGTTGATTTAAAGGTTCAAGAAAGTCTTTAGTTAAAAGTCATTACTAGATGCTTCAGCAGTATTTTACTGAGCTGAGAATTGAGACGATGGCCCTCTGAGAATAGGCCATGTAGTCATTGCTTGCTATTTTTCTTTTTCTTCCTCTTGATTACACTTTGCAGATGGTTTTGTTCACACTTAATGATAGCTTTCTTTTGGTACAAATGTCGACTTATTAGATTGTTTGCTACTCAAGGAGAAGATTATGAATATAGAATGTGTTTGTGATAAGTTGGAAGACCAAAACATTTCCATCAACAGTGGTGATTGCTACCTTCTGTTTATAAAGGGGCTGTGAAACTCTTCTTTCCGATGGTTGTAAAAATCCAACTGATATGTGGGCAGATTGGATAGATAATTTCTTTCTTCCTTTTCCAAGAAGAAAATGACAGTGAAGGAGAAAATAGAAGGCAAGAGCTTCCACGGGAAAGAGAGTATCAAGAGTGATTTTGTTTATGAACTTCCAATGATTTTCCTTTCCCGTGAATCAATTACTTTACAGAGTTGTTCACTTCATTTGTTTTGCTGGAAGGAAGGAATCATCGTACTTACTCACCCAGAGCAGCATGGAAATCTTGTATTTCTAGTTTTTGTTTCACTGTTTACTTTTGCTCCGGCAGGCTTTGGAGGACAAGCTCTTGCCAGTCTCTTGGCTGCAGATTTGTAGAAACAAGAAAACATTCGAGACTTGCATATCTCAATCCTCAAAACAAGCACAAATGTATGGTAAAATCGTATGCCTGTGATGGTCAAAAGGTATGCCTGTGTTTTGTGTTCTCTTGTGAGAATGGTTCTGCTACTGGTAAATGTTTAAGCTGAGGTAAGATTGTAGATAGATAGCCTTAGGTAAGAACATAGATAGCCTTGTCAATCTCGTGGCTAGAAGCGATAGTGATTGACATACTGCAATCTTAAATGAATTCACAGTTTATGTACCTATTTCATAGAAAAGATCATTGACATTCTGTCCTATTTTTGCTGATGTTTCTGTGAAGAACATTCCGTTCACTTGTGCATATCGTCCACCCCCCTGCAGGTGGATGAAAAACATCTGTAAGTAAGGAAGAACGATTCCAAGAGTTGTCATCATTAAAAGACAGCCAGCTACAAAAATTTGAAGTTCTTGGGCACAATGCACTGTTATTAGCAAGCCAGAAGCAAAAAAAATATACATCAGTATCAGACTGGTTGTCTTGTGATTCGTCAGATTGTTTAATGCCATTACCAGATTATGATTACCTAGCAAAGCATATGCAGGAGAAGATACTAATCTCTCGGTCAAGGTTTATAATAAAAATATCATCCTGACAAAACTTAAGACCAAACTGGTTTTCCCAGTTCCCATATCCCCCAGAATCACCTGTAGCACGTAATTAGGTATGTCAAGAACAAAGGGTTATAAAAAGTTTCCATATTTCCATTATTTACAGTAACATGTTGATCTAGCCATAAGTTGGGAGTAACTTCATAGTGAAGAACTCCAATTTCGGCAGTAGTAAAGAAGTAAGCATAAAATGCTGGAAGATGGTGATAATGTCCTATTCGATCAAGGACATGAACAAAAAAGATCAGTTGCGAGAAAAAGAACTAGCATACAAGGTAAGACATACCCATCAGCTTGGCTTGTATGATCCTGTTCCCAGGTCCTGCCATTGCTAAAGATGTTGGTTTTGATCAAATTCCACAATTTTAGTTGTGCTTATGAAATTGCGAGTGGTCCTGAAAAGAGAATTTGGTGAAAATTTAAGGAAAAATAAAAAAGGGTTCTTTTCACAATTCACTGCAAGAGATGGATCAGATAGAATGGTTGTTTTAGTCTCTGTTTATGTTTATAGCTGTGACTGGTACTTAAGTTTACTTCAGCTTAATTTTATAGTGTTTTTGCTGCTATTGAAATGTCTTCTTCTTGCTCCTTACTTCCCCTATTTATGGGTCAAAACTGGTTTGGCTTGTAACTCCCAACTTTTTGTTTCTTTGTAAAGGAAGGGTTGTTCTAAGAATACTTTTATGCTGTAATTTTTGAAATTATATACTTAAAAAACAATTTTCAAGAGTTAATTAATAATTATGATTTATATATTTTTATGATATCTTATCTTCTCATTCTTATTCAATTTAAGTCAAGGATGACAAATTAGAAAGTGATTATTTTTTAATTTTTAAATAAATTTTCATATATAAAATCTAATATTTAATCACTTTATATAAATTTTATTTCTCTTGTAATTTATTATCCTATTAGATCATTATAATAGGATCAAAAGCTTATGTTTGCTGACATATTTTACTTTGATCAGTCATTTTCATTATTTAACCAACCCCACATTCTATTGTAAGACCTTTATCAAACCTATGTCATCATGAGTTGTTTTTGTTTGTATATAATATAAGATGTATGCCAATTCTTCAATCCAAAGGCACAAAGTGCTTTGGGACAAAGAGATTACTAACTTGTCTAATCAATCTCTTCCTTTGTTAAAAAAGCAAGGTGTTGATAAATAATTAGATAATTAAATACATTATTAAAAAAATTGAGATGTAATAATACATCAAATGCAAGAAAAAATGGCCAAATAGTCGTACAAGGGCGAAAATGATCTCGTACGATACATCGTGGAAAGAATCCCGATGAGAGTAAACTCATCGTCATACATGAAAGATGCGCTAATTGTTACGGACCGATCCGATCGCGCTACATAACTCATTTTCTTCAAAAAATATAAAAACAAATAATCAATAACTAAAGGATAATAATATAATAATATTTTATCTCCTATTTTATGAAATGTCAGTTATTTGTTTGTGTCGATTTTTTATTAAATTTCAGTCATTTATTTACATAAAAAATTTATATAAATAAATGGTTAAGATTTAATGGACTGATCGGAACAGAGAGCATCTGGCCGCAATAATATTTCCAACAAAAAAAGGAAAAATATTCCACTCCTACGTGGTGTCCCTATACCTACGCTAATCATAGGACCCAACAAGAAAACTTGTTCAGGACGCTCTCAACACCTAGGAAGCCTCCTCATCAACTTCCTCTATTCCAAAACAAAAGGAAACAACCTCAGTTGAGTCAGTTTCCACAAAGCCTTCCATGGCTCCCTCCAAGACTGACCCAGAACCATCACAAAGTCACTACTATACCCCCATGCCATGCTGTCATGATCATCAAACCCACTTCGTCATACCCTGTTGCCTCCCGGCAAACCTCCGTCTACGGTGGCGAACAATCATCGTCACCCTTCTCCTCCTCCTCCTCCTCGCCGCCCTCGTCTACTTCTTCTGGCCGTCTGAACCCACCCTCAAGATCGTACGGCTGAAACTAAAAAAGATACATGTTCACACGCGGCCTTTCATATACATTGACATCTCCTTACACGCTACTATTATGGTGCGTAACGTGGACGCGTACTCCATGGACTTCACCAGCCTTTTCGTTAGGATCAAGTACAGAGGCAAGAGGCTGGGGCACGTGAAGTCCCGTGGAGGGCACGTGAGGGCTCTAACGTCGTCTTACGTGGAAGCTGAGCTGGAGCTTACTAGGGTCAGGATCCTGTCCGACGTGGTGTACTTGCTTGAAGACTTGGCTAAGGGTAGAATTCCATTTGATACTGAGACTGAAGTCACTGGCACGCTTGGCTTCTTGTTGTTTGGCCTTCCTTTAAGGGTAACACAAAACTCCCTTTTTTGGCTCTCTTTTTTTTTTTTTGAGATTTTCTTACGAAGTGTTTCAGGAGATTCCAATTATAAGAAGGCACTATTTAGTTATTTTTTAATAACCTGAAGTGAAGTGAAATTGGTACGACAAAGGTTAGGGATGGCAATAAGTCAGAGCCCGATCAGCCCTGCTATAGGGAACCCGGGTTGGAGGTGGCCTAGCTCAAGCTTAGCATAACTTGATTCGGCCCGAATTATTTTTTTAAGTGGAAATGTCAAAACAATTACTTGTGAGGCCTTGGGCCTTGAAATAAAAAAAAATCTGAAATTTAGGGCATGGCCTGTTATCATCATCTTTATAACAAGTCTAAGGTTTAATCGGTATTATATTGTTATAGAATTAAAGATTGAATAAAGTTAAAAATATTGAAATGATCAATAATTGAAAAAAGTTGTTAAATAAAAATTAATTAATTTATAAAACTGATCAATCAATTAATAGATTAGTCTGTTTTAACATTAAGGGTATCAAAGTAAATCAAATATGAAAATAAAAAATCGAGAAGTCAATCGGTTCAAAGTTTGAAGTTTTTATCGTTAAATCAATTATATTACTATTTTTAACTAATTAAGAATTCACTCTTAAATAAAAATGCTAATCACTGATTAAGGAGTAGAATTATTAATATTAGGTTGCATGTTTTGATTTTTACTTATCAAAACCCATTTAGTGCATATAATTATCCTTAATGACAAATTTTACAACCTAATTGTTTAATTTGAGTCGATAAGTTTGTCGAAGTGATTTATTGAAAATACGTAATTTACGGATTGTTTCGTGCACTCAAGGGTTTGTCCGGTTAGATCGGAAGTCTTATTATGAGCAGTTAGATGACAGAATCTGCATAAACTAAGCTTCGTCCAACCAAGTCCTTCAGGAATTCTGATAAATTTACTGAACCTGGAAGACACTTGCATTAGGAACACCTTGCCTGTACTTGTTCAATCCTGATTGATATGCAGCAGATTGGTTGCTTAGCTAGAACCAAATTGTAATGATACTCTTGATTAATGTTTCAATTTGTAATTCTGAAACAGACAAAATTGTTATGTGAGGTTCTGGTAAACACAACAAGTCAGACAATCGAACGTCAGAATTGTTACACTAAGGTAAGCAGCCATTTAATTGGTTTTGTTCTTGTTACTGCTCTTGTTGTCATCTGCTAAAATGAGTATAGGACTGGTTTAGATATTCCATAAATCAAGTTCAGGAAAATTCAGATCATGGATCAGCTCCTGAATTGATCTCTGAAAGTCCTGATTGGTTTGGTTTCTCTGCCATTTCCAGCTACTGGAAAACCTGGAAGATAGCTGTGTTGTTATGAAGTTAACAGAAAATGAAATGATTTGAGGGGTTTAGTTCTCATCAAATCACAAATTGTTGAATGGATAAGAAACATGCTTTGATCTTGTCAGCTTAAATTGTATCCAATAAACAGCATTGAACTTGCAGGACTTGATGCAAGATGCAGCAGAAGCTAAAAGATTCAGATGGTGTCCCCATATTGAGAGGTCTGTGTATTGAAGAGTTGGAACATTTATGATATGCCCTTTACAATAACGATCTCCTTCCAATCTTTGTAACTATGTAATCAGATTCCTGAGAGTGAATATAAAGATTGGCATCTGTAGATTCTGGAGTTGCAGAAATACCAGAAGTTACAATCAACTTGATCATGTGGGGTTGGTTGATGAACTAACTCCTGATTGCCCCTCTCAATAAATCTGGTTTTTCTTGCGGTTCTATGACGAGGTTGGTCTAATGGCTGAAGATATCGGTGAAAATCAAGTAGTGAAAGTAGAAATTATTATGTTTCAAAGGCTCTTTTAGTTTGGATTCTTGTAAATGATGTTCCTAAACATTCAGATAATGATGATGAAAAGCTCTTTGGCCTTTCTTGGTTGCTCCCAAGATCAATCTGCAGACAGAGTTCAGAGATGATCTCATATGCAGAGGAATTCAAAATGAGACTGCTCTTTGTGCTTTGTTGTTGAGCTATAGTAGAGGAATCTCTTAACAGGCTTGTTTGCTTTAGTTGTGTCAACCATGGAAATGTTACAGTGAAGTAATTCTTGGCCAAGTCTACTGAAAATGGAAGCATTATTCAACGACCGTGTTCATTTGTCTTGGCGGTGAAACCAACGCGGGACCTCGAAATAACTTATGCATTATATTCTTTGAATTTTGAAGAAGAAAAAAAAAATTGATTAGAACAATATCATTTCAATATATAATGTCAAAACTAAAGTTTTAAAGAACGGATTGGAAGTTAAATTGGTAAGATAAAAAGTTTAAGGTTTAAAAGGACTAATCGATATTAAACCGTCATAAAATTAGTTAAAGATTGAATAAAATTAAAGAATTTAAAATATGATTAAAAGATTCTCTTTATCTATCAAATAATTTGAAGTTTAATTTAAAAAATTAATCAATTTATTTTAATTTATAAGAATTTATCGAAATAAATCAAACTGAAAAATTGAAAGGTTCAAAACTTTTACGACTAGTTGACTTTTTAAATATTAGTCAAATTAATGGTATTTTAGTTCCAACTTGAAATGACCAAAGTTGGTCACTCGTTACTATTCCTACTAATTAGACAAGATTGGTTTTTAACGTTTTAGAAAAACTATTTTTTATAACTTTTAAAAAATAACAACAAAACACGTACATTATGAATATAATAATTAGCTTAATCAAATATCATTAATACAATATCTCAACACAACTTATAAGCTCGACTCAAACTAATTAAGTTCGAATTAGATTAATGATTTAAAATAATAATTAAGCTCAAGTTAAAATAATAATAATTCTTAATCTATCAATTATATATTATCAAATCCTTACCAATTTACCAGATAATTAATATATTAATCTAGACTCAATAGAAGAGTTCCTATTTTAATTTAAGATAAAGATATTAAAGTAAACTTTGAAATTTGGCTTGGCTCGAGTTGACCGAGCCATGGGCCAAGTTCAAGTCAAGTACGAGTCAGCCCGTGGCTCAACAGGAACCAAAAAATGATGTCGTTTTGTAAACTTTTGATAAAACAAAGTAAAGATGGATCAGGTCAGCTAACTCCGGCCCATCGAACCACGGGCCATTCATTGAAGGGTCAGGCTAGGAGTTTCTTATAATCTCGAGGGTCACATACTCTAGCTCGATCTATTGACATCTCTATTTTTTTATACAAGGGAAAAATCAATTACACGATCACGCTAATTAATGCAATGTCTGCGGTACAAAATGCCGTGTTGATCACAGTACATGTGAACTCTAACTAACGGGGAAAGCTCCTGGAGAAAATGAAAGCCAGGGCTGGCTTTCGCTGCAACT
>JANVCL010000005.1:2739030-2764933 GCA_026546855.1 Erythroxylum incrassatum | reverse complement strand
TATTACTAATAATAATTATAAATTAAATAAAACTTAAAAATAAATTATTTTTATTTAAATTTATTTTAATATTTTATATAACATTTATTAATAAAGTATTAATAAAAATATTTTATTTTTAAAAATATATAATTTAAAAATTATTATTTATAAACTAATATTTATTATTATATATTTTTAATTATTAAATCAAAATTTATTTGAAATTTATATATTTGAAATTTAATTATATTTATTAATAATTATGAAATTAATTTTATAAATTAAATTAAAATTGTGATTATTATTTATTATTATAATTTTTAAAGACATGGTTAAAAATATATAGTATAACTATACAATATGACAATTGACAATTTTGTAATTTTAAAAAAATTTAAGGACTATTTTATAAATTTAAAAAATTGCTCAAAACGATACCCGATATTAATCAATATCGGTACAATAATGCATAAGAATCAAATCGGATATATACAAGTAACAATGCAAGAGATACATCTTATTTTGTTTTTAAAATTTGACCAGTACGGTTGTCTTAAATCGCAATTTTAAATTACAAAGTCAAGTGAAATAATTACATAAAATTAAAATTTAATGCCGTAAAATTAATATCAAGAACAAACCTACTTGACTAATCACATGATATTAAAAATATAATTAGAATAAATAAAAATGGGCCGAGCTCAGCCCAATATGAGAAGCCCGAAGATCATTCTAGAAGCAACAGACTCTAGACATCTCCAGGCCTACGTTCTACACGTTCCAATTAAAGAGGAACTTCGTTTTATTTATTTATTTATTTTAGAAAGAGAACGCATAAATGAATATACGAAACGTTTAGAAAGAACAGAGAATTCTAGAGCCGCCCTAGCGCCACGTTCTCTGCCCTGTCCTGCGCCTCTCGCACTCTCTTTTTAAAGGTACGATCGCGAGCTCTAACGTCGGTCTATTCCGGCGCCGTCTTGTTAAGAATCTCTCTCCGTCTCTCACTATCTCTGCTTATCACTTTCGGTTTTTTAGATCTGTGAGTTTGGTGTATTTTCTCTCTTTTTTTTGAAGGATTATTCGTTGTTTTAGGTTCTTGAGTGAGCTGTGTTCTTAGATGAGAAATTCGATCTCTTTTGCGGTTTATTGTTGCTTAGGTTTGATGATCGCGTAGAGTTTTAGTTCTTCAATTGATGAAGTCTTTATTTATATTTTTTTGTTGCTAAATTGTGTTTTATAATGTGATTATAAAATATGCTCATTTATTGCTCCTGATGAATGTATATGGTTTTTAGTTGCATGTTGATCCAAAGAAACTTCTTTGGTCCTCATTTTCTTGTTTTAGGGTTTAGTTCATATTTATTGATTTATTTGCGGTACTGTTTCTTAAAATGCCTTAGCAGTCAGGAGTAGACTTTGCTCTAAGCATATTCACCCCATTCGTGTTAATTTAAAAGTTTGATTTGTTATTGTTGAATGTCAAATGATGTACATTGCTATTGTCATGATTTCACATTTGGTTGGTCGTTTGTGATGTGAAAAGGATTTTTTTTTATGTTAATTAATTAGAATGTGTCTGTGAACTACTGCGGGCTATGATGATACTTGACGTGGGTGTTTCGTGCTTAGTGTGTGATGTGTCTGGTTATTCCAGATAATTATCTGGATAGTTCCACTTTTGGCCTTTTCAAGTGCTTTGGTTTAATTGGATATTTGTTGTCAATTTATGGCATCTGACTAATAATATTGTTTTCCAGGTATTTGCTTTGCCTTGAAGTACCAATTGTCAAAGTGTGTCAACTTTTTGGCAAACATGAGTGTGGTTGGTTTTGATTTTGGCAATGAGAGTTGTATTGTTGCCGTTGCAAGGCAAAGGGGGATTGATGTTGTGCTCAATGATGAGTCAAAGCGGGAAACTCCTGCCATTGTTTGCTTTGGGGAGAAACAACGGTTCATTGGGACTGCAGGGGCTGCCTCAAGTATGATGAACCCCAAGAACACAATTTCTCAAATTAAGCGGTTTATTGGCAGGAAATTTTCGGATCCTGAATTGCAAAGAGATCTAAGTTCACTGCCTTTTGCTGTTGCTGAAAGCCCTGATGGATTCCCTTTGATTCACGCGAGGTATCTAGGGGAAGTCAGGACATTTACTCCCACCCAGATTTTTGCCATGGTTTTGTCAAATTTGAAAGGCATTGCTGAGAAGAATCTGAATACAGCAGTTGTAGATTGCTGCATTGGTATTCCAGTCTATTTCACCGACCTTCAAAGGAGGGCTGTTTTGGATGCAGCCACAATTGCTGGATTGCATCCTCTACGCTTAATTCATGAAACCACAGCCACAGCATTGGCTTATGGCATTTATAAAACTGATTTGCCAGAGAATGACCAATTAAATGTTGCATTTGTTGACATCGGTCATGCCAGCATGCAAGTGTGCATTGCTGGGTTCAAGAAAGGTCAGCTCAAGATATTGGCTCATTCATATGAACGGTCCTTGGGTGGTAGGGATTTCGATGAAGTGCTCTTCCAACACTTTGCAGCTAAATTTAAGGAAGCGTATAAAATTGATGTTCTCCAGAATGCTAGAGCTTGTCTTAGGCTTAGAGCTGCTTGTGAGAAGCTGAAGAAGGTTCTCAGTGCCAATCCTGAGGCACCTCTGAATATTGAGTGCTTGATGGATGAGAAGGATGTGAGAGGATTCATTAAGAGGGAGGAGTTTGAACAGATCAGTGCTCCAATTTTGGAGGGTGTGAAGAAACCATTGGAAAAGGCTCTGCAGGAGGCTGGACTTGCTGTTGAGGATGTTCACATGGTTGAGGTTGTTGGTTCTGGATCTCGTGTGCCTGCAATAATGAAGATATTGACCGAGTTCTTTGGGAAGGAACCAAGACGGACAATGAATGCAAGTGAGTGTGTTGCTAGGGGCTGCGCACTGGAATGTGCTATCCTCAGTCCTACATTTAAAGTCCGAGACTTCCAGGTAAAAGTCTTGATTAATGATTTGTTCTGTTCAACAGTTTCTGTTTGTTTTTCACGTACAGATATATTGCCTATATGAACAATTACGGTGTTTCTGTACTCTTGGAAAAGCATGCATGCTGCCAGATTAATTATTGAACTGACACCATTTGTTTTCATTCTATCTGGGAGCTGCATATATGTGCATGTGATGGGGGTGGAGAGAGTGGTGGTGAGCACGGGTGCAGTTCAGGTGTGTGTGGGGGTGGGTTGGAATAGGTGCATGCATGAGTTTGTGTGTGCTGTCTAATAGTGTAGGAATGCATCTCTTGCACTGAAGTAGGTGTAGTAGGAGTATGACACAGCTAGTTCAAGCCATTTTCTTCTTCACACTCTCCTCCTTTTCTTAGTTTACTCTTATCCCAATCTTTCTTTGCATGTCACCTGATAGTATAGGAAAGTGCCCATTGCACTGAAATGAGTATGATAAGAATATAACAATGCTAGTTCACTAGTTCTAGTGATCTTCTTTGCATTTTCCTTCAGTTCTAGTTTACTCCTTTCAATCTCCTCTGTTATTCAACTCAAATCTCTATGCATTATCCTGAATTGGTTGATTGTTTGAACTGCAGGTCAATGAGAGTTTCCCATTCTCAATAGCTTTATCGTGGAAAGGTGCTGCCCCAGATTCTCAGAATGGAACAGCTGAAAACCAACAAAGTACTATAGTCTTTCCTAAGGGAAACCCAATACCAAGCGTTAAGGCTTTGACATTCTACAGGTCAGGTACATTCACCATAGATGTTCAATATGCTGATAGTGAAGTGCCTGCCAAGATTAGCACCTACACAGTAAGGATTTAAGGACTTAATGCGTTTATTTGTGTATGTAATTATTTTATACTTCTTATGATGTACTTGTTACTTCAACTTTACTTTTTTACAGATTGGTCCATTTCAAACTACAAATAGTGAAAGGGCAAAGGTAAAGGTGAAAGCCCGACTCAATTTGCACGGAGTTGTGTCCATTGAGTCAGCAACAGTAAGTGTTGCCTATTTTGATTTGATTAAGGTTTAGTCAATATATTGTACTTTGTTTAGTAATTTTGTTGATGCATACTGTATATCTTCTTGTCACAGCTTTTGGAGGAGGAGGAAGTTGAAGTTCCTGTAACAAAAGAAGCCACCAACATGGATACTGATGAAGTGCCCAATGATGGAGCTCCTCCTAGCTCTACTGATGGTGATGCCAATATGCAAGAAGCTAAAGGAACTGCAGATGCTTCTGGAGTTGAGAATGGGACACCAGATTTGGGTCACAAGCCAGTGCAGATGGAAACCGATAGCAAGGCGAGGGTTTCCCCTTTGTTAATCTTCTACTAGTTGACCTACGCTGTTGGTTTTGTATCATTTCTTTTACAGGTCTCTCTCAAAACAATGACTTTTTTTGTCGTGTGATCAGGCCGAGGCTCCAAAGAAAAAGGTTAAGAAAACTAATGTTCCTGTAGCTGAGCTGGTTTATGGTGGATTGCCATCTGCAGATGTGCAGAAAGCAGTAGAAAAGGAATTTGAAATGGCATTGCAAGATCGGGTAATGGAAGAAACAAAAGACAGGAAAAATGCTGTTGAAGCCTACGTTTATGAAATGAGGAGCAAAGTATGATCTTCTTTAGGTTCACAAGTTTTAGTTTTCAGGCTGTGCTAATCATATGTTCGATAATAATGCTCTTGTCTGGACAGGTTGGCGATAAATATCATGAATTTGTCACCGAATCAGAGAGGGAACAGTTCATGTCAAAACTTCAGGATGTGGAAGATTGGTTATATGAGGATGGTGAGGATGAAACAAAGGGTGTTTACATTGCGAAGCTTGAGGAGCTCAAGAAGGTATGAATATATGTATTTGTTAATAGTCTTCCTACTACTTTTGTTAATATTTGAATGTAAACTGTCATGATTAATTAGCTCAAATATATCTCCTATCCAGCAAGGTGATCCCATTGAACACCGTTACAAAGAGCATTCAGAGAGGGGTTCTGTGATTGAGCAACTTGTTTATTGTGTCAACAGCTACAGAGAGGCAGCAATGTCGAATGATCCCAAATTTGACCACATTGACTTGGCCGAAAAGCAGAAAGTAAGAGTCTGCCAGATCTCTTATGTTTGTTATTCTCTTGCTTTAGTTGGTATTTTTATTGTACCATCTCCAATGCCTTGTAGGTTTTGTACGAGTGTGGGGAAGCAGAGGCCTGGTTAAGAGAGAAAAAACACCATCAGGATTCCCTTCCAAAGTATGCTCCTCCAGCCCTTTTGTCAGCTGATATTAGAAAGAAGGCTGAAGCCGTTGACAGGTACATCTTGTTGGTTGTTCATGAACCTTGTTTTATGGCTGTTGAGGTTGTTTCTACTAGATACCGTTATGGAGCATTTACCTCTTGTTTTGTACCTGATACCATTATGGAGCATTTACCTTGGACTTGATCCTTCTTGCTATGTTTCACTCTGGACGATTTTTTCTGTGTTGCTTTGACAGGTTCTGCAGACCAATAATGACAAAGCCAAAGCCAGCACCACCAAAACCTGCTACTCCTGAGACCCCTGCGACACCACCTCCCCAAGCAAATGATCAAACACAGACTGGAGACTCCAGCAATAATGTTACTTCCAACGAGAATGCTGGAGCTGGGAGTGAGGCACCACCCACATCTGGAGGTGAACCAATGGAGACTGACAAGTCGGAAACTCCTCCGAATGCTGCATAATCCGCGAAGTTGGTTGCTTCAACGACTTTACTTCCTTTGCGTAAGAAGTTCAAAACCTGAGAGATGGATTTTGTGGTTGGTATAGGGCACTATGTACTCTTCTTATATCTGTAAGAACTTTATCCGTGGCTGGTCTGCCGATTTTCATTTTTTGGTTGTGAAAGCGACTCTTAAAAGAATCCTGGGTTTTTCATAGGAGGGTTTTCAAGAGGAGACATCTTGTTCCTTGAGGTCCTTTTCCAACTGACGTTTTGTTGGTTGAGACCTAAGTGTCATTTATTACATTATGGCTGTAGGATATCGCATTGAGTCAAATGTTTGAGTTATTGTATCGACTTTGATTACGAAAATTCATCTTTTTCCAAAGACATTTGTCGCTACACTAAGTGGTTGCTTCTCTTGTTCTTTGGTTTGATGAACATTTTACTACGATTTTAGGCACTGGGAAGCTGCAGTTAAAAAGATTTAAAATGTTTTGCTGGGTTTGTAAGCTGTGATATGAATACCAAGATGGGATTGTTGTAAATCCATTCTTTTAAGGGTGAATAGGAGCTTAGCTTACAAATTTATGATCAATCCAATTTTGTAAAGCCCAAAATTTAATTTTAAGATTGAAGCCAAAGGTTTAGGCTACCTTTTTTTACCGGCTAGTATTAGGTTAAAATCGGTACAAAATGGAGGGTTGGTTATACTGACCAGCCGGTTTTAAATGATATCAATTTGTATTCAAAATATTGGTCGGTATTGAATTTTTTTTTTTAAAATGGAGACTTTTTTATAAAATTTTAAACTCTCCTTCCTTTTCTTTCACCTCTCCTTCTTGTTCTTTTTTTCAAAGTTTTTTTTAATTAGTTGTTTTATTTTCTTCAATTTTTATAATTATTTTATTTAAATTTATTTTAGTATTTTATATAATATTTATTAATAAAGTATTAATAAAAAATATTTTATTTTTAAAATAAATAATTTAAAAATTATTATTTATAAACAAATATTTATTTTATATATTTTTAATTATTAGATCACAATTTTTTTTGAAATTTATATATTTTAAAAATATATCTTAAATTTAATTATATTAATTAATAATTATTAAAATAATTTTATAAATTAAATTAAAATTAAAATTATTATTTATTATTATGATTTTTGGAGACAATATTAAAAATATACAGTACAATTGTACAATATAACAATGAGCTATTTTGTAATTTTTTAAAAATTTAAGAATTATTTCATAATTTTAAAAAATTATCCGAAACAATACCCAGTACTAACAGGTACTAATATAGTACCGTACTAGAATTCAATCCGATGTCAAATTTGGTACGGTATTTATAAGATTCATTGAATCCACATTCTCAATTTTTCAAAAGTAAAATTTATCTATTAATTTTTAATAATTCTTTAAAACGATTATTATAATTTATATATAATTAATGCAATTTTATAAAAGTAATTATCATCTCAAAAAGTGCTTTCTTGATATCATTTTTCGAAATTTAAGTAAATTGAACAAGTTAAGAATTATCGAGCTATTGTAAAACCAAGATATGCAAATCATTGTTCATTTAGGCCATTCTCTTCTTCTTCTTCTTCTTGTCATTTTAGTAACTTAGTAGACTGTAAAGACAAATGGGGTCGTAGAAAATCTCGGAAAGAAAGATGTTTGTGAGATCTATTGTTTCCAAGCGCTCGGTATCAACGTTGCCTCTCTTCTCTCAGAGAATTAAGCAAACAGGTGGAGTGCACTATCCTCTGCTCCATTGTTCGTACAGTCGTACCTTAAAGTCCAAATCTTTTTGCAATCGATATTCATATACGGCCATTATATATATATATGTGTAGTAAAGATGTGGTTTTTGGGTTGTTTGCAGATGGTGAAATAGTACAAATGTTCAAGTCTTCTAGTCCAAGTGGTGTAATTGGGAACTTCCCAGTAAACCGTCCAGCTTTGAGGAGGGACCCTTCCGTTAGGAAGTTGGATGAGAGATTCATCAGGATATTGAAGATATTCAAGTGGGGTCCTGACGCAGAAAAAGCTTTGGAAGTGCTTATGCTGAGAGTGGATCGTCGGTTGGTTCGTGAAGTCTTGAAGATAGATGTTGAGATTAATGTGAAAATTCAGTTCTTTAAGTGGGCTGGGAAGAGGAGAAACTTTGTGCATGACTCAACTACATACATGGCTTTTATCCGTTGTTTGGAAGAAGATGGTCTAGTTGGTGAAATGTGGAAGGCAATTCAAGAAATGATCAGGAGCACATGTGTTATCAGTCCAGTTGAGTTATCTGAACTTGTGAAAATATTGTGCAAGGCTAAGATGGTGAATAAGGCATTATCTGTGTTTTATCAAATAAAAGGCCGCAAGTGCAAACCAACAACAAGTACTTATAATACTATGATCGTAATGTTGATCCAAGATGGTCATTATGATAAGATTCATGAGCTTTACAAGGAGATGTGTACTGAGGGAGATTGTTTCCCTGACACAATGACGTACAATGCACTCATTTCTGCATTTGGAAAATCAGGTCGTGACGACGTTGCTTTAAGGTTGTTCGATGAGATGAAGGACAATGGTCTTCATCCAACTGCCAAGATATATACAACTTTGTTGGGAATCTACTTCAAGTTAAGTAAGGTTGAGGAAGCTTTGAGTTTGGCTGAAGAGATGAAAAGGAAGGGTTGTGCTCCTACTGTTTTCACTTACACAGAGCTGATTAAGGGGCTTGGGAAAGCGGGTAAGGTTGAAGATGCTTACAGTGTGTTCTTGAATATGATAAAAGATGGGTGCAAGCCTGATGTTGTGCTGATAAACAATTTGGTAAACATTTTGGGGAAGGCAGGTCGTTTGGACAATGCTCTTGAGCTGTTTGACAAAATGGAATCTTGGCATTGCAGAGCAAACGTAGTAACTTATAACACTATAATCAAGGCCCTATTTGATTCCAAAGCTCCAGCTTCTGAGACTGCCTCTTGGTTTGATAAAATGAAGGCTAATGGTATTGTTCCCAGCGCTTTCACTTACTCAATTCTTATTGATGGTTTTTGCAAAACAAACAGAATTGAGAAAGCTTTGCTACTTCTTGAAGAAATGGATGAAAAGGGTTTTCCTCCTTGTCCAGCTGCCTACTGCAGTCTTATCAACAGTCTGGGAAAGGCACGAAGATATGAAGCTGCAAATGAGTTATTTCTGGAGTTGAAAGAGAACTGTGGACGTTCAAGTGCCCGTGTATATGCTGTGATGATTAAACATTTTGGAAAATGTGGTCGCTATAGTGAGGCTATGGGCCTTTTCAATGAGATGAAGAAACTTGGATGTAGTCCTGATGTTTATGCTTACAATGCACTCATGTCAGGAATGGTAAGGGCTGGCATGCTTGATGAAGCTTATTCCTTGCTTAGGAGTATGGAAGTAAACGGTTGCAAGCCAGATATAAACTCACATAACATTATTTTAAATGGATTAGCGAGGACTGGTATCCCAAGACGAGCAGTTGAAATGTTCACAAAGATGAAAGATTCACAAATTAAACCAGATACAGTCTCTTACAACACTATTCTTGGCTGTCTAAGTCGTGCTGGTTTGTTTGAGGAGGCTGCAAAGCTTATGAAAGAGATGAGGTCAAAAGGATTTGAGTATGATCTCATCACATATTCATCACTTCTTGAAGCGGTTGGTCAAGTTGATGTAGAACATACTCCTGCTTTTTTGTGAAAGGAACTTGTTATCTCCATGGTTGCATATTTCTCATCGGGCAACATGCAACCTTTTATCGACGACTTTGTGCCAATAAAACTTTGTCTTGGAGCAAAGTTAAGTGGATCCTTCCAAACTATTAAATCCATGCAATTTAATCTGAATTTGGTTGGAATTATGATGATCGAGTCTGCAATGATTACATTTTTCTAATGGCGTGTAGATGAGTTGCAGTCTCCTGATCCCTGTTGGCACTCACTTCTGTGATGATTCTGCTACACCGGCATAGGTTTTTTGAAGAAACAGGGATACCCCAAAAGAGGCGGCAAGTAAGCTATTGAAATGATTAAGGTCCAGTGACAAAGGGGCAGCTGATGATTCAGTTTGTGGAATCTGTGCTCTAGTCGATTTATGTGATTATGCACCCCTCGAACAGATTAAAATAAGACCTTGACGATTTATACCATCCTGGCCATCACCATTTTCTCGTGTAAATGTTAGGGTTAAATGAGTTTCTGAATGCAGATGCATTTTTCGGGGATGAGTTATTACCAACTGATTTGCAGTGATCCATCAGGTTGTATAACTACCTATACTCAGTGGAGGTCCTTTCTATTGATCAGATGTGAAGGTCACTCCACCTTCAGGAAACTCGTTTCTGTGAGATCCTCATGGATGCCATAACCGTCTATGATTCATAACTCATTGGCTAACTAATATGGTAAGAATTGAGTTAGATGAACGTGCTGGTTAAGCACGAGTAAGGGGTACTCACAATGCAGCATTGGCAGGAAATATGGAGACCTGATGTTTCATGAGGCAAATCATTTATTTGCTTTTACAACGGATTTGTGAATATCATGATTAGATTTTCATATCGTCTCCAAATGATGGTTGCTTTCTTTACAATCACTTGCCTTTTTTATGCATTTCCGATTCTTAATGTCAGAACAGTAAAGGTCTACAAATGATGTCTTATGGCTTCACTTGTTGAGTTTGTGATCCTTAATTTGACTTTGTATGCGGCTTCTACACTCCATAGATCCATCGAAATATGAAAAAGGAAGATTTGGATATCTCAAGCTTCATATGAAAAACATTTGAGCATATAAGTGGCAATTTTTTTCTTGTTAAGAAGCACAGTACTGGCTATAAAGCTTCTGTACTAATCAACTTACCAATGAAGAAGCAAGGGAGGTTCAAACATTTGACCCAAACAAAGGAGTTAACTTTTCTTTGAGTCATCCCAAAATCCACCAATAATGCATTCCAATGACATTTGAAACACTTATGTCCATTGATGTTGTATAGGCAATATCCATGATACATGAGAAGATGCATTAAAGGTACTAAGCTAACAGTACACAACGTGCAAACATATCTCCAGAAAAACTTCAGTGCACGTTACTATTTGCTGCTCGCTCTCTGCAGAAGCTATTGTTAGAAGGATAAAAGGAAGCCAAATTTCAATAAAATCATTGGAGGTAAATCAGATGCTACCAGTAAAGATCCACGAGAACTTTATTCTCCTTTTACAAGAACTAGAACAACCATTGCTAGCAAATGAACTGACTAGACAAAATGAAAATGATAGAGAAGGCTCCGTAAATATACAACAACAATTGGCGGTAAACAGTCTAACGAACCTTGCACAGGAAATCAGAAAGCATTACACACTGGCATTACCAGTAGAGTTATCATTCTCTTCATCATCAACCTGATGAATTCTAGCTATCTCAGCCTGTGCTCTTTCCATAATCTGCCTCTTCTGCATCTCCAAATCTCTGTGGAAATCCATTCTCATCTTCTCCAGTTCCAACATTTGCTGCCTTTTACTACTCTCTATTTTCTCATATATATCACTGAACTTCTGAATAGAATCTGCAAGCAATCTAAATGATGAACCCTCGTTGCGGCTTCTTTTAGACATTCTCTTCTTGGGAGGGAGACCATCTGAATCATCTTCTTCGCGGTCAGCTGATTCCGAATTCCCTGGACTATCCCTCATCTCATCCAAACCATTTGCTCGATTCAAGTATACTCTAGGGTTCATGAAAACATACTCCCCAGAGTCCAATCCACAGGAAAGTCCGCCTTGTTGTGCAGATGTGGACATTAGCATATCCATTTTCTTGAAATAGATCCATTTGCTGACACCAACTGTCTCCGCTAGCTTCGTCTTCTCCTTCTTGTACTTCTTCTTTAACGTATCTAAACGATTCCTACACTGCGTGTCTGTCCTCTCAATCTTTGACTGCTCCGACACTTTCTCTGCAACTTGGTGCCATTCCTCAGATCGAAGACTCTTCCTCCCACGCTGCAAAAACTTATCACCCCAAGCATCAAGCAAAACAAATGTTTCATGCTCAGTCCAATCTGTAAGTGGATTTCGCCCAACAAATGATGTATTTGGCATTGAGGGGGTTAACGAAGGTAGTGCTGGCACACGAGGAGCGAATTCATAACTAGAAGCTAGACTCCTTAGTTTTCGCTTTTTAGGGTGCATTTCTATATAGTTATCATCCATCCTACTGTACTTCTTTTGATTGTCGTCGTCGTCATCGTCGTCGTCATCCTCTTCTTCTTCAACATCATCATCATCATCATCATCATCATTATCAACATTATTAGCATCAACATCATCTGCATCTTTTCTCAGAAACCGGACACCATTGTTTTGATTACTCTCTACACCTTCCTCTCCCAATTCCTCTTCATCTTCTTCTTCTTCTTCTTCAGCTTCATCCTCATCATCAGCATACCGATTATCAACTACCCTTGAATATGAAGAACTTCTAACAGGTAGTTTTTGTCGGTTCAATGATCCATAACCTTGCTGGTGATTCAGGCCATATGGATTTTGTGGGTATCTTGCATCATCTTCAGTGTCATCCATTCTCATCAAAACTCAAGGTAGACAACTGAGATCCTCAAATGAAACACCAAGAGACCTATTCCATAAGCAGAAAACCTTTTTCACCAGTCTCTTAGTTTGCACTCCAAAGTCCAAAATTATCAGCTTTTCACCATAATTTGTTTAATTTTTCATGCTAGACCATATCAGTCTCACGAATCTTACCCAAAAAGGACTCCATATTTTGCTCTCAAATGACCAAGTATTCACTAACATATAACAACCACAAAAGGAAACACAACAAATAAAGCTATACCAAAAGTTCAAATCTTTCTATTCCAAGGACATCAAGCTCACTTATTCGATCAAAAACCCAACTTTACAAATTAAAAAAAAAAACGCTCATACAATCAAAGTCAAAATTCCCTCATTTCGTTGAGCTTGATATTACCGTTTCATCTAGCTCTGCCACACAACGCACCTGAAAAGGAAAAAAAAGAAGAAGAAGTGCCCATGAGTTTGACATCATCAAAAAAGACCACAGAAGCAATTACATGAAAAGAAATCAGAATCAGAGACTCATGAAGCCATCACTTGCCACCTCGAGGAAAAATTTCACCTCCAAGGAAGTGAAAAGATGTGAACTTTCTGTGATTAGGGACCCGAATTCGATCCTTTCTCAAAAGCCCTAAACAGAATATATCCAGAAACTATCACTAGAGGAAAATCTGGGGTGAAAATCTAGAGAGAGAAGCGAGTGAAAACGAACAATAATTGCAAATAATTAAAAAATAATAATAATTTGGGGCTACATCATGGGTTCTGCTAACATACGCCAGGTGCGTCTATTATGATTTTCCTTATATCAAGGCCTAACGTTGTCTAGGGCAGGTCCAACGGGGAACATCTAACTGAAGAAATTTCATCCCATTAATTTAATCAATTCATTCGAAAAAAATTTAAATTATTTAATTTTTAAATTTCAGTTAAGGATGTCAATGAATTAGTTGGGCCGGGTTGAGTCAGCCGAACCTATAGGCTGGTCGGCCCATGGCTGGATAGGTCATAGGCGAGTAAATAATTTTAAAAAATGACGTCTTTTTTACGTTACAATCAAACCATGGGCCAGGTTGAGTGGGCCTATACTCAGCCAATTGCTTGGTCAACCCAAAATTGATATTTCTAATTTCAGTTTGATTTATACTTTTGTTGTTAAAATTTTAATAGTTAATTAATTAATCAATTAATGTTTATTAATTATTAAATTAAATTAACTTAATAATTTTTTAAAGATAATTTTTATTTTTATTTCAAATTTTTTAATTTTATTTAACCTTTAGTTGATTTTATGACGATCTTTTTTAATTTTAAACTTCTTACTTATCCATTTAACATAAAATCATCGAAAATGTTCTTTTAAATTTTATATATTTTATATTTTCTTGTTTTTTTTCTTCTTGCTTGTATATAATATTAAAATATATACATCAATAAAAAGGTTTTGATTTCACTAGAAGAGTCAATTTAGTAAAAGAGCAAATTTCAAAGAACTTCAATTTAATAAATAGTAAAGGCAACTAATTAAATGACTAATTTTAGTCATTTTGACAATGGTTAGATTCAAACTTAATTCTTATTAATGAATTTTACATTCTACTTATATTAAAAATTTGAACATGATATCAGAGTAAGTCCAGTCTGAATTCTTAATTTCATTGTTGTCCATCTAAATGTCTAGTCCTACGAGTCCGGTCCAATTATCGTTTTGTTTATTTCAAGTGACAACTAGATGTCTAGTATTAGTTGCTCTTGAGGAAGAGTATTATAGTAACTCAGATTTATTAAAAATGAATGTTAAAAGGGTAATAAATGGTAAGGTCAATTAATCAAATGACTAGTTATAATTATTTTGGTAATTGTTAGACCTAATTTCAATTATTGTCAGGGTTATAATTTACCCATATTAAAAATTATAATAATATATTTTGAAACTATGCTTTGAAAATAGAATCCAAGTGTATACAATTTGCTCTTCTACATTAAAAATGGTTTTAAGTGTTAACTAATAAATTAAACTATTTATATGATAATTTACAACTATAATAGGTTGATAATCATGTTGAAATTTAGATTAAGATGGTATGATTCTTAAAACATAAACAAACAAAAAAAAACCTTTACACTTAAAAATAGTTTTACTTTCTTTCTTAAATATATGTTTTATATTAATGAATAATGTTATCTCCTATTATCTAATTACAATAATTTTTTTGTTAAGAAAAAGTCAATAATCATTACCTTTTTATATTTGTCCTAAATATTTATATATTTTAAATATTTATTGAGACAATTAATAAATTAGATAAAAATAATTTAAATAGGTGTGTTATCTAAAAATATTTTTTGAAGTGATTTTATAATTACAATTTATTAATAATTAAAACAAATAACATATAAATTTGAAGGGATCAGATCTTTTATTCTAGTTAATCAGTTCTTACTCTATTCAATTAAATCTTATCCACATATTTTATGCGAAGTGTACACAAATATATAGACTAAATTACGAAAAAAAAGTGATGCAACTCAAATTTGAGCCCAAATATTTAGAAAAATATTTTATAAATAAATTGTTTTAGGGATTTTTTAAAAATGACGTGTTCTTATACGTGGCGTAGTTATCTGACACGTGTTCATAAAGCATTCATCCAAACCCTGTACTTTTTTTTTTATGCAATATCCAAACTTTGTACTACACAAACTCCAAGTACGTATTCGATTCACGAGCTCCTTCACATGCTAAACACGTGCGGTGGGGCCCACAAGAACCCATCAAGTTTCTAAGCCGTAGGATGGTGGGAGTCTTCAAGGAATGTTCATCGGTCACCGTTGGATCAGCTTGAGTAGGAGGGAAGGAACACGTGTGTGATCTTATAATATTTCACAGACTTGAGTTGGTCTTAGGATGACTCACGCAAAACGACATTAAAGAACTGCGCTTAACGGGCTTGTGGAGTGTGGACCCCACCACTTAGTGAGCCTGATGGTGGAGCGTGGACCCTACGACTCGGAGGCTGTCGGTTAATGAATTTACGGGATTGCCCTTGTCCGTTTAATATTTATTTACATATTTTAAGAATTAGTTGAAATATTGAAGAAATTGGATAAAATTATAAATTTAAAATGTGATGAAATTGTAATTTAGTTTAATTTAAAAAATAAAATATTTATTTAATAATTTTTTAATTAAACGTTAAGTTCTTCCGTAAATAACAACAAAATCTTTTAATCATATTTTTAATATCGATTAAATTTTTAAATTTTAAACTTATATTTTCTCGGCTTAATTTTTGGCTTAATTTTTAAATATTTAGCAATGAAAATCAAAGACTTATGTACATGGACTTCTTTTTGTTCATAATTCATAGTCCACTCAAGTGCCTATCTGTCTTCATAAATATGGCTAAAGATGCAAGTGCATTAAACTCTATGAATGGCAAGCACCAACAGCAGAGGCTTAATCAATTCATTAGTCTGCATTAAATGGATTAGGTGAAAATTTTATTTAATTTATATATTATGAATAATTGTGGATTTGTTTAGAGAAAAAGAAGGAAAGGGGTCACGAGAGTTTTGACAACATGATTGTTCCATTGGTGGACACCTACAATGTACAAATGTGAAGGTGTAAGTGAGTGAGTGAAGTACCCAGAGAAAGTTGTCGTGTCTTCTACCACCTCTAAATAAGGAATATACGTAGTTTTAACCGAGGTAGGGTGTCCTCTTCTTGTAAATGATAAGTACGTGAGAGAGAGTCTAAAGAAACTCTCAGTTATGGGATGGTTTTGGGTTTTGATGCAAGAGAAGTGAGAGGGTATTATTAAGTATTGCAAATGGCAGTGCTGTGATAGAGAAAGTTTTGAACTTTGTCTTAAGAGTATTATTAATTTATATATCTCAACTTCAACTTCATATTCTCTGTGGCTCTCCTTCATTTGAAGCTCTAAGAGGAGACCCAGGTGGGTTTTTGTGGTGCTGCTCCTACCCTTTTACTTGAGTTTTGGTATCTTGCTTGGTTTGTTGTTGTTGATGCTACTATTGCATTTGACTGCATATCTTTTTGGTTAAGCTATATAAAATTTTGACCTTTTGGGTCGGTTTGATATGATAACTATGTTATCTTTTTGCATTTGATTGTTAATACTTCATCCTCAACATTGCTGGGTCTGTATCTGATCTAAAAGATCTAATCTTGGTATGAGACGCCCTCTTGAGGAATCTGAACAATGAAGTAGCCGATTTATTCATACCCACTAAACCTCTCAAATGGGGATTGATCAAGCTAAAGGTTTAAGAAAATTTATTTTGTGGTTTTAGTTTTTTCGTATAGCTTCCATGTCTAGCTCATTTGACGGTTTCTTTGGGATTTTGATTCAGCTGCCACTTGACTTTTTTTCAGTTTTGGTTTTCAATAGTTTCAAGATGAATTATTTCCAGAAGCCTTCATGGGTTCCTCCTTTGGGTGTTCAATAAAAGGTACTGATTCTCTGTTGACTAAGTTCATTGGTTGTTGATCGCTTGGAGCTTAGAAATTTTGCTATCTTTGTCATGGATTTCACTTTGGCAATACCATCTAATGACCTCTGGCTAGTTAAGAAGGCTACTGTTATTGGTTCTGTTCTTTGAATTACAACTCTTCTAGGATTTCAATCATCGTATCTTGTATTCTCTGAACTAATGATTTGTAATTTTGAGGAAATTGTATGATGTTTTGTCTTCTTTCCTTTTGAAAATTTCGGTTTTGTTTTCTCTTTTAAGTGATGAGCTGAATGATTTCTTGATCTTTCCTGCCTTAACAATGGACTCCCCATTCATTAGATAGAGAAGATCATCAAGATTTTTTGATTCGTTGCTGAATTTTGTTCAATATACTGAATGCTTTGAGAAGTTGTTGATGATCATTATGAGGCGAAGCGGATGATGGTTATATCCTATGGCTGATTCTGCTTCAGACTCCGATATACAATCTGATAGATTGGGCTTAAGGAGAATAAGCAGCTCTTTGTTCCATATCCCCGGTTTTTTCACGGGGGTTAATTCTAACGGTTCATCTTATAGTGATTCACTATGGAGCCCTACAAGTCCACTTGATTTCAGTTTTTTCTCTAATCTAACGAACCCATTTAGCTTCAAGCCTGCAAAATCTCCTCCTGAAAATGTTAGGGAAAAGAAATGGGATTGCTGTAATGTAGGTCTTGGTATTATAAAGTTGCTTGCTGATGAAACCTGCCCAAACAATGAAGTTCTTCATTCACCAAAGGGGAAGCGTATTATCTTCGGACCTCAGGTGAAGGCTAGCAATCCTATGAGGTCGATTTCTCTTCCAAGAGATTACATGAGTTCGCTAGTATCCCAGTCGAAAACTCCCAGGCTCTCATTGTGTAAATCAGATGATGGGGTCTTGTTAGAGCCTAAACCATTTGAGAATTCTTCTGCATTTAGCTTAAATTCTCAAACTAATTTGAGCTCAAGAAAATGTTGTTCGCAGAATAGAACTAATGTGATGGCGAGTCCACCATTGATAATTCGTGAGAGTTCACAAATAGAAAATTCTATACATATCAAACCAAGTTCCCTTTCAACACCCTATCATCATGCTCATATAGGTTCTCTCACTGCACGCGAGATTGAGCTTTCTGAGGATTATACGTGTATAATATCTCACGGTCCAAACCCTAAAACAACTCATGTTTTTGGTGACTGTATCTTGGAATGCCACACAACCGAGTTGTCCAGTTTTGACAAGACGGCAAACATTGAGAGTGAATTACCTCAAGAGGCTAACTTCTTCTCAGAGGGTGCACCTCCTTATCCGTCTAATCTATGCATCTGTTATCATTGCAAGAAAAAGTTGGAGAAAAGCGACGATATTAATGTTTACAGGTATAATGCCGACATTTCTCTTCTGAGCTTACTACTGTATAATGCCTGTCGAGGTTTGTTATTTATCGGCTGTTCTACTGTGGCATTTTATTTTTTGCAGAGGTGAGAAAGCATTTTGCAGTTTTGATTGCCGCTCTGAGGCAATTTTGGCTGAAGAGGGAACGGAGGAAGCATATAATGATTCTGGCTCCTACGAGTCAAGCTATGATGAAGAACTTTTCTTTATCGGCGCGCCCATCGCTACATAGGCGTTCGTGATTGAAAAACAAAGCCAATGATCATCCAATTATAAAGAGCTGTTTGTATGAATCTGTTTGCAGCCAAGGATGATTCTGCAGATCCTTCTGTTTTTGTGAGCTAAGGATAGTAACAGCACTGAGTTTCTTTTTCTAGACAGGCATAGACAAGACAATCTTAATTTTGGATGCTTTCTTCTATTCTATATTTTTGTCCATGTGAGTTCAGAAGTGGCCAAGAGCCCTCACTCACCAGTTTTCTTTCCATTATGTTACAGCATGTCAAGAGTTCATGAGGTCCTAAACATTTTGAACTTAATGCCTCCAACCCTTTTTGGCATTTAGTTTCTTGATGCTAAGTTGGTGAAATAGGTATGAATGTTTCTTGAGATGCTTGGGCTTTTGTTTGGAACATATACTTCCTGGCAAACCTATCTTGTCAATTGCCATGGCTTGGAGGATGGTCTGCTAACTTTAGTTATCTCATGTATGCTATCTTCACGTAGTTAGAAGGTGGCAATGCGTCCAACCGGGCCATAATAAGAACCCAGATTGGCTTTCGGGACGAAGTCTGAAACTTTGATCTGAAGTCATTTCTTCATCTACTAATCACTGAGCATCTACATTGTTAAGTGGTCCATGAAGCAGATTCATGACCAACATTCTCAAAGGGAGCATCCACTTTATGGGCAATCTTTGCTGTTGAACCACTACGAATGGCCTAATGGAGTTGCTTGACTCGAAAAGGAATTGTTGTTAACCCCACGTAGACATGCAACTTAGTGGCTAAGAATTCAACCATCCAAAGTGGAGCTGATCATAAAGAAACTTACATGTTTCAAGGCCACTAATACATGTATCAATTGGTTTAGTCTCTTCAAGATTTTGTAGGTTTGATTTTAGGTAAAGGAATCATAAATATTTTTAAAACCCGAAGTTTAACCGATAAGATAAGTAGTTTAAAAGGTCTAACTAGTATTAAAGCGTCATAAAATTAATTAAATATTTAACAAATATAAAAATTGAAAAATTAAATAAAAAATTAATCGACTTATTTTTGTTATAAAAATTTATTAGTTTAGGAAAATGATCGATTAATTAATAAACAGATTGATTTTTAACAACAAAGATTATTAAACTAAATCAAACTGAAAAATTAACTAGCTTAAAGTTTTCACTATTAAACCGAGAAAATCATTTCAATTTTAGTATTACGGGAAATTATGACTTCTTTAAAGTTACGAAGATGATGATTGGTTGGAACCGGATTTAAAGATAAAGATGTGCTAAAAAAACATAAAATTTAATTAAATTTTGGTTATCCAAAAATTGACATAAAACATGATTTAACTTTAGTTAATTAAGCCATTTTATTTTTATAATTTACTTTAATTTATAAGACTACTTTTTATTTTACACTACTATTATTAAATTACTATAAAAAATTTGAAAGTGACATGGCAACTTATGATAGGCTACTTAAAGATAGGAGCTACTTTCGCCTACTTGGCAAACTCTTGTTGGTGGCAATCAAAGAAAAAAAAGTACACCATCCAAACGAGAGGACCCTTTCTCAGAAGAAAACCAGATTCGGGTTAAAATTACCGTAATGCCATACGTGATATTTTCAATTAGTAATCACATGTACTTATTACTTAATAAAGAGATAATATAATATAAATATATTATATTGTATATTTAAACTTAACTCCTAAAAAAATAATTAAGTTAATATTTAATTATAAAAATCTTAAATTTTAATCAATTTTATAATACAAAATTTTAAAATGTAATTTTTAAATTTTAAATTTTTAAAAATAACTAAACATTAAATTATTCATTAACGTAAATAAAATAACAAATGTTATATTAATATTTTTGTCACATTATGTTACATATAACTTTTATTGTTTAATAAATTTAAAATTTTAGAATAATTATAAAGTGAAATATCAAATATACGAAGGAATGTATAATTATTTTAAATTTATTAAATAATAAAATTTAAATATAAAATAAAATTTATTTATTATATTTATTTTAATATTATGTTTAAATTTTAGATTAATATTATAAAATTAAATAAAATTTGAAAATTTTTTGTAATCAACACATAAGTTAATTCTCGAACCCATTTTGGTCATTTGACAACATTGAGAAGCTTAGAAGTTAGAACCGAATAATATAAGATAGCGAGAGCAAGAGACAGCGAACAGAGGCCACTAGAAGAGGACTATGTCTCTCTTATAGAGATTGGGAAGAAACCAAAACAAAGATATGGGCTTTGCGATAGGAAGCTCTTCCTTGTTACAGTCTCAGTTTCCTTCCTTTACTACTTTGTCTCCATCTTCAGGGTCGTCTGTGTTTTTCGGTTCAAACACTTGTGTTGTTGCAGAGGGCAAGAGGAGGAAGAGAGCAAGCGTAAATGCTTGTGCAGGCAAAGAGGAACCCAAAGACATCGTTTTTAGCAAGAAGAGAGCTGTTCTCTTTGTGGGTATTTCAGTTCTTCCTTTTTTGCAGCTCAGGGCTCGAGGTCTTGAAAGCTTAATCCCAAGTGAGTTCTGTTCTATTCTGTTGTCTAAGTGTCGGAAGGATGTTTCTTTTTTCACTTGATTATTTCGAATTGGTTGTGATGAATAAAATGTTTCTCTGCATTTCTTCTGGAAATTGAGCAAAGCCAGTTAGTTTTTGCCTTTTCTAGTTCGTGTTCCATGGCCATTCATGTGTGAGTTTTTCTATTCATGTAGCTATTCAATCTGTTGTATTTTATGGGTTTATTTTATCTCGAGTAATTTTTTATCTTCTCACAAAATGACAGCTATAGCTTGAGCGAGTTCAATCGTTATAACTGGTATATGAACCTGTAGTTGGTTGTTTTTAGTAACTTGATGAACTTTTCGGCAATTTGATTGGTAAAATGACTTGTTCAGATTTAGTACTATCTTGATTGATTGACTAAGGTGATATGATGCTTGATTTGTTCCATCAGTTTTTGATTGAAAAGAGAGTGCTGTTGAACTTGCAATAATGTTGCCTTAACTAGGACGAAAACATAAATTAACAGCAACGTATTATGATTTTCATCCTGATCAAATGTCTAAGTTAAAATAAGTAATCCAGCATGCAAAGTATTCACTAAAACACTTGCAAATAAATGTATACTAACCTAAAGTTACATGGAGTGGTGAATGAAAACCATCCGGAATATGACATTTTCCAGTCCAAAACCAGCAATATTTGTTTTATTTGCTTACTTGGAATTTTTAACAAAAGATAACTCGATTCATTTTTTGGTTAAAGATAGTTCCCCTGCTTTTTGCTGCTTGGTGTACTCAGAAATTCTTATCTCTAGGAAAGATAGGCAATAATTTCTAAGCTGGCATTTATTATTTAAAATACTTCACGCAAGGTTCTTCTTGCCTTTTCATTCTCATGAACTATGTTCTTCTAAAACAGGGTTTTTGTCCTGCCCTTCTGTTAATACTGCATAAAAAAGTTGTCTTTACCTTGTGCATATATGTTTGTCTGCTTAAGAGAAAATTTTTAATTAGGTACTTTTTTGGTGTCAGGGGAGTAAGTATTTCTGACAACTATGCCTTTTGTTTTTTGGTTTGGTGAGTAGTGGTATAGATTGGAAGAGAACATATTGTAGTTAACTACTTTTCATCTTCTCTAACTTGTTTGGATATTGAATGATTTAGGGCCTTTGTTCTATTATTAATTAAGCAACTGAAAATTTAAGCTTGGTTGTCGGAATGCATAGTCACAATACCTCCTTTCTTACAATGCCCAAACTATGTATTATAAGAATTAAAAAAATTTATCTTTGTTTACAGCATTTCACATTGACATCTTTTTGTCTTTTGATTAAGTTTCATATATCATGTTTCAACAGAAAGTGATCTAAAAGTCCTAGAGGACAAGCAAAAACAAGAGGTGTGGATCATTGTTCATTTGTGAATAACTTTGGATTGAATCTGGTTGGTTTTAAGTTTTCAGTGCTGAAGTTTTAAATGTTTTAAAATGAGCTGTATTTATAAGGGAGCTAGCAGTTCAAAAATATAAACCGTCGGATCCCTTTGTGTCTCTTGTTAATGCATTTGGTATATTTGGAACTGGTGTGCTTGGTGTGTTTTATGCATTGGCTCAGAATGAAAAGAAAGACACAGATGAAATGTAACATCTCAGATCACCCGCTTATAGATATTGTCCGCTTTGGGTCTTAGCCTAGCTAAGCCCTCACGGTTTTGCTTTTCCCGAGGCCTTCTCAGGAGGTCACCCATCTTAGAACTAATCTCACCTAAGCACATTTAACCTCGGAGTTCCGATGGAATCCGGTGCATTAGGTTATGAAAAACGTGTCTGTAAGGGAGAGGTATTCGTACCCTTATAAGGCGTACTTCGTTCCCCTCTCCAACCGAAGTGGGATCTCATACTCTCCACCCCCTTTGGGCCTAGCCCTCTTTGAGGTCCAGCCTAGCTAGCACAACGGTTTGGGTACCGGCTCTAATACCACTTGTAACATCCCAGATCACCCGCTTATAGATATTGTCCACTTTGGGCCACCGATACCACTTGTAACATCCCAGATCACTCACTTATAGATATTGTCCGCTTTGGACCTTCGCCCAGCCAAGCCCTCATGGTTTTGCTTTTCCCGAGGCCTTCTCAGGAGGTCACCCATCTTAGAACTACTCTCGCCCAAGCACATTTAACCTCAGAGTTTCGATGGGATACGATGCATTAGGCCATGAAAAACGCGCCTATAGGGGAGAGGTATCCATACTCTTATAAGGCGTACTTCGTTCCCCTCTCTAACCAATGTGAGTTTTCACATGCAATACTTGAATACGTAAGTCTCTTACTGACCTTTTAGTGTAGTTTATCTGTACCATTTGATTATTAGGATGCTTTTGTGCATTTGGAGAAAAAGTCTGCTCCTTGATTCTGTGGAATGTTTGAATGCCTTTTTCTAGTTCTCTGTCTCTCCCTCTCGTTCAAGGGAAAGATCTTTGCAATGTCTTTTGTAGACTGGAATAGTAAGATTCTTAAATAGTTTGTTTCGTTTTGTAACTTTAGTTAGTTTTTGGGCATATTGAAGACGAACTAGCATCTACAAAAGGTGAGATATTACGACTATGGAGTCAAATAAATTCATCAAAAACTCTTGTAAGCAGTCATCCATCACAGAAAGTTGAAACTGAAGACAAAAAGCTCGCTATTGATGCAAAAAGGACCACCAGGAAGAGAAAGCCTAGTTCCTAATGAAAGAGAGCACATGATAAGTTGCAACACTGCACCAACATGGTTTTGCTTTGCATTATCATACTTGACTAGTAGTTATTTCTTGAAAGTGGTACTTGTATAAAACCAATCCGCGAGGTATATAAAATAGTTTAGATTATAAGTGTAATATCTAATGTTAGCAAGTAATGGTATGGCATTAGATTTCATTCATTAGAAGTTGTTGGATGAACTCCATTTTTTATCGATAGTTTTTCTTCCTAAATTTATGTATACCTGTGATATGGCAAATGGGAAAAGCAACATGTCTATGATGTTTTGCTTTTAGATTATGCAAGCACGTAGTTTTATCACTTAATCAAGGTATAATAATTCAAATCAATTCGACCAAAATGTGAAAATGTTAGGGTTATAGACTGTTTAAACTTGACTTTAAGTTGAACAATCCAAATTCAATTGAGTTTCAAGCTCAAAGATGTCTATCCTTAGACAACCTTATACTTATTTAGTAACTCCATTAAAAGAAATTCAAATTTAGATTTTGAGATAATCTAATCCTATTCTCTCATTATTAAGAGTATATCATATACTTAGGATTATAGTATACATGTCGATCCTTTTCTGAAGAGGAACACATATTGCTTCTAATTTAATGACAGTTAAACGTTGTTCTTGAATTGTTATAAACCTTTGCTTTAAATGATGATGTTTATTTCTTTTGCTATATTTGAATTGTGTTGTTAAACTTCATTTGTATTGTTATATTTTATGTTTGGATGTATCATCATCATTATCATTATAATTATTATTATTATTGTTGTTGCTATTATTCTTATTGTTGGTGTTGGTGTTCGTCTTCTTCTTCGTCTTCTTCTTCTTCTTCTTCTTCTTCTTCTTCTTCTTCTTCTTCTTCTTCTTTATTATTATTATTATTATTATTATTATTATTATTATTATTATTATTATTATACAAAATTATTTTTCTTCTTCTTCTTCTTATTATTATTATTAGTAACTTTATTATTCTTATTATTATTATAAATTTTCTACTTATTATTATTCTTATTCTTATTATTATTATTAACTTTATTTTTATTTTTATTATAAAAATTAATTATGTTATTATTATTATTATTATTATTATGAACTTTATTATTCTTATTCTTATTATTAATTATTTTTATTTATTTATTATTATTATTATAATAAATTTTCTACTTATTATTATTCTTATTATTGTTAATTATTCTTATTATTATTAATTAGTATTATAAAATTTCCACTTATTATTATTAATTTGATCTTCTTACTATTATTAATATTAAATTCCTTATTATTATTATTTTTCTTGTTTCTATATTTTCAATATAAATTGGCCATTTTTCTTAACCTACTAAGCATGCATTTAAAGATAATTTCAGCTGATGGAGTGATGATATCAATCCCAGCTTACTCCAAGAAAAATTTAAGATCACAACAACATCAAAAGTGTAGTAAGATTCTTAATAAGCTTCCCTTATTGCATGTTCAACACAATTACAAATAGCCATCAACGTCAAATTGGTGCCCTCTATCATAAAAGTTGTTACAAAAAGCAATGAATGTTCAGAAGTAGCTAAACAAGGATGGTACAACTGAAGACCATTGTCACGTGCTACTTCAGTAATGGCTTTTACTCGTCCATGATTGATGCACTCATATTGTAACATCCCACCCCCGCATTAGGGATTGTGAGGAGCGTACTGTGAGTAACCTAGATGATCTCCCTTACTGTCTGTTTTCCTTAGTTTCTGTACTGATTGCTCATGTACTTAATGTGTTTGTTTACTGTGCACTAAATGTGTATTGTATTGACTGAGACCTATTGCTAGAACCGATCAATCGACTGATATTGTAATGGCCGATCGATAGAACCGATCGATAGAACAGATTGATAGATGGGTACAGGAAATGGGGAGTGACTGGTTGAAAGGATATAGTGTGAAAAAGGGGATGGATGGGAATATGTCGGACCGAGGGACTAAACTGTAGTATGTGAATGGTGAGGCCGAGCGATCGCATTATTGAGCGACGCGCTGGCCGAGCGATCGCGTTACCGAGCGATCGCATTGACTGAATGGTCGCACTACCGAGCGATCGTATTGGTCGAGCGATCGCACTGCCTAGCGTTTGCGCTGAAGAGCTGCTGTAGTGAACTAGGAAAAAGATAAAGTGAAATG
>JANVCL010000005.1:2722511-2738930 GCA_026546855.1 Erythroxylum incrassatum | reverse complement strand
TAAGATATGCATGATTAAGAGAAATCTAGTGATTTGAGATTATGGAAAATTATGGCAAAGGATAGTGAGATTAGAATGGTTGAATTTCCAAATGAGAAATTATATTGTTTTGATTTGTATAAGATTGAATAAAGATGGTTTACTGATGGGAATTTGAATTCTTTGGAATGATGAAAAAGAAAGAAAAAAAATTATACCAAATTCCGGATTGGTTTAGTCTAAGGTTTCTAACGCGACGTTTTTCTCAAATATTCGTTACCCGGATGTCGGAATTAAGTTTTTGTTCTTAAGCGATTTGCTTTCGTCTTTTGTTTTCGATTCGTGTTTTCGTTCGTTCTTTGCTTTGTCATTTTGTTTGCATACTTTGACTTTCGTCTTATGTTCCGTTCTTTCGTTCGGATTCTTTCGTTTTCGTTTTCGTATTTTCGTTTTTCTTTTTTCGGTTGGGGTTTGGTTCCGAGATCGGGTCCCAACAGTTTAACTTGCAAACTTTATTTGGTCCAACCTTAGTATACCCATCCAGAGGTATCATATACACTTCCTTATCAAAAAAGCCATGCAAAAAAACATTATTCACATCTAACTAATGTATAGCCTAAGAAAAATATGTTGCAACAGTTAGCAATAAACGAATAGTTATTGTTTAGCAACTGGTGAAAAACTATCTGTAAAATCATTTCCTTCAATTTGATGATATCCTTTTGCAACTAACCTAGCCTTATAACAGTCAATAGTCCCATCAAGATTAAGTTTCACCTTATAAATCCACCTGGAACCAATGGCCTTCTTACCATCTGGTAAAAGAGTTAAAATCCAAGTTTGATTGGATTCCCGTACAGCCAACTCCTATTGCATAGCTCTTACCCAATGTACATTAGATTTAGCCTGATGATAATATTGAGGTTCTTGAATATTTGAAACATTTGCCAAAAAAGTAATTGGATCTGAAAATTTAATAGAAAAGCTTTGGTTTCAGGTTACCGATGTTATCACGCTAAAATGGATCCTCGATATAAAATTTCAGTTCATTAATAAACATTCATTGAGGGATGTTTTCTCTTAACTATACATGACTAAAAACATGTATTCTAAGCATTCTTATTAATCAACAACTTAGATACGATCGTAAGTTCAATTAAATAATAACTTTAAGAACTAAGAAACTAATGAACAAGATAACACATGTACGACATGCAATTAATCAAGATGAGTATCTTCTTAAAATTTTTGTCTCTAACGTAAAGAAGGTAATCCTAATTGCTACTTGTGATTAACAAAACTAAACGTCATATTTCATTAATCTAGCTATTAAACGAATCAATCCCTAGTTGCGCACCTAAAAATCAATCAATTTAATTAGAAAAAGTAATTCGGAAGATACTCAATGTTCATCAACAAGACAAACTTTATTGAAACATCTCATACATAATAGATGATATCATGGTTTCCCTCAACCAAGAAAAAGGGTTTAGCTACTCCTAATGAAATTGAAAATTAAAGAAATAACAAAACACATAGTCTCCATCCCTGGTCTTTCTTAGAAATCTGAAAAATCCCTAAAGAATATTGCAGAAATTGAAAAATTAACTATGGTTGTCAAGAAAACTAGAAGAAGAAAAATGTAGAAAAAATGTTAAACTACTCTTAAAGGCTCTGGTGAATAGTAACATGCCTAGCGTCCTTTAATGTCTCCCGTTCCCTTCCTTTTCCACCCTCTTTTGTCGATCAATCCTCCCACGTGTTCAAATTGCAAATCTCCAGCAATCTGATCTTTCAAGATTATGAAAATCTCAAACGAATCAGATTTGAATTTGAAAACAAATCGGCAAATATTTTCTATCCTTACACGTGCCCATGCTTAATCACTGAAAATCATCCTTACACGTGCCCATTCTTTGTTTCCCTTGCATCTTTTTTTTATTGTTGAAAATCATCTGAGAACATTTAAGAGACAAATCTATCAATTTTGAATAATAATTTCAACACATGAGAGAGATTTATATATTAAATGAATGCAAAATGACAACTTAACAAATTCCCCACACTAAACCTTTACTTGCCCTTGAGCAAACATATCAAACCACTACACTTTATCAATTCATCCTTCATAAGATTAAGTATACACAATCCATTAACTTGGGTCAGTAAGACTTAACTTGCAACATATATCATAATCACTTTTCACCGATATAAATAAACAAAGTCAAAATAAGACATCTTTGTTCAAACGTAAATATGAAGCCAAAGTGAATTCTTCTCACAAATTTCTCTCTTACGCTCAAGTGTTTAAGGTCAAAGTGTTTAACTCAAATCTCTCTCTAACATATTACACTACCATAGGCTTGCAAATTCACCAGTTATCATTCATTCGGATTATATGAGCTTATAGATCATAAGGACTTTATTATGGGTTATAATGGGGCTAAGTTCAAAGGTAAGGTCAAAATGACAAAAGGTTGATCATAAGCATTCACAAAGTATCAAGTAAAAGGGACATTCAAATTAAAATTATGAGATAACCACATGACACAAAGAACTACAACTACTCATACTAATTAATGCTACTATACTTTATTCTTTTTCTTTTTCTTTTCTTCTTCTTTTTTTCTTTCTTTCTCTTTTCTTTTCCTTCTTTCTACCTTTTCTTTTTTTCCTTTTCTTTCTTTTCTTTCCTTTTTTCTTTTTACTTGACTAATGCTAAGAACAAAGGAGAACAATAAAAACAAGAGAAATTACTAGCAACATAATTTAATAAACACATGAGTAAAAGTAGCCATAGAAGTATCTCATAATAAAATATAGGACAAAAGTCCCAAATTACTTTGTTTCATTCAAATTATGATAGGGTAAGGATGATAGGGTTTTTGGGTTTGAATGTAAGGTGATTGATTGAAAAACAAGGTTAAAGGCTTAAAAATGTTTGCAAAGGGAAAATAATTAGGAGGGTCATTTTTAGGCTAAAGGGTTTAAAAATAAGGAAGGCTTTAATCATTTCTATATTCCATATAATCAAACAAATTCAATCCAGTTCAGTACAAGTTTTGAAGGCAAATATGACTATAGGAACATCACATAATTCAAAGAAATAGAATGACATAAAGATGATGTCATTAAGCCTCAAATTTTACTCACAAGTTTAACTTAAGATTTCACTTCAATTCCACATATTACCTCATCACTCAAATGTCAAAATTTTGATTAAGTTTACAAGATTAGTTATTGCAATCAATCAACGTCATTCACTTAAAACTCACTTAGCCCAATTTAATTTCATGCATATACTCAATCTCATCCAAACTAATATGAAAAAGCTTTATGGTTTAACACACAACAATCATGCAAAAATTGACAAAAATAACACAAAACTGAAAAATAGTCACACACAAGAAACTCCAATTCTTAAATTCCCTCACACCTAGACCAACATTGTCCTCAATGTTAGGACGTAAAATTAAAGAATCATAAATCTAAAAGAAAAGGAAAAAAGAAAGCTTCTCTATTTGGAAATGTCGAAGTTATGGTGTTGGCGGATGTGGAGGTCGAAAGCCTTCATACTCCCAATAGGCCATCAAGTTATGTTCCATTCGGTGCATTCTATGTTCAAGGCGATTAAGACGATCCTCCAAATTGGTTTGGGATTGTTGGTGGCTACTTGTTTCAGCTGGTCTTATAGTGGGAAGAGTGGTTGGGCTGGGAATTGTGAAAGCTATTCGGCCATGGCTACGATCCACAATGCCCATCCTGTGCAAACAATCTAAATCTAAAGGTTTTATGTCACATGCCACATTCATGTTAGTATTATCAAGATCTAACACTTCCAAATTAATTGTTGATTGTGTGATATAGGAACCAAGGATTAAAGGTTTAGATTTCTTGTGTAACACCGATTGAAATTGTGTTATAAACTAAAAACCTAAATTCACATGAATGCGCCTATCCATACACCACAGGAAATAAAATTCTACTTTAGACAAAGTTCCCGCAGAATCCTTACGACCCAAAAAATTATACGCTAAGAGTCTATGAATGATTTTAAAATAAAATTTCTAAAAAATGAACTCTTAGAAATACTAGCATTGTATGGATTAGTATCAACAGATCATTGACGCCATAATTCTGATGCATTAAATTCTTTATGGTAGTCACATTAGCATTGATAAACATCTCAGTTTCAATTTCACCATTGTAAACAAATCCCATAGCGACATTGAATTCAGCATTAGATAATGTAAATTCTTTCCCCATTAATCGAAATTCAAGAATCCCTTTCGTGAACACATCAAACTCTTCATTGCAATTAAATTGGAATATGCTATAGAATTTCCTAGTTAATTCAACATAGGCAGGGAAATTAATTCTAGCAAAGACACTCCATCCAATTGGACCCATCATTTGTGTAAATGAATCGTAAACTTACAGTGCTTGAAGAGTGTTAGAAAGAATACACTTACAAGGACAAAAATTTCTTTCACTGAGTTGTTGAAATCGTGTTGTATCTTTTGGAAGTCAAAAAGATGTGCATCCACCACTTCTGGTATTCCACTAGCTTCAGTTTTCGACTTCTTTTCCTCTCTTTGTTCAGTGTCGTGTTGATGATCCTGGGGTAGCAATTGAACTTGGTGTTGTCTGCGTGGGAATTGCCGCATTAGGTCTTTCCGTGGTGGAGGTGTGTTGCGGTGGTGTTGGAAGGTCAACATAAGATCGTATTGGAGTTGCTAATCTACGAGATTCACTCTTCTCCTTGGCATTATGTTGAATACATGAAAACGCAGACCTGAAAGTTGCAAAAGAAGAGGAAAGAAACCAATAAAATCACAAGTTAGGGCTAGGTGTGTTTTCGGTGAAGAATAGGATAGAATGTTGGTTAGTGTATGGAAAGTGTGATTTAGTGTCCAAGAGATGAGTATTGATGTGTGGTATCTACAGTGAAACACGATGAGAGAAAAGATGAATGAAAGAAGAAGAGGGAAAAGAGAGGGGAAATAGGAGGCAGCGGGAAGAACGAAATTTTCATTTTTTATTTTTAAAATTAAAAGATAAAAATGAAAATAACAAAAATGATAATGTTAAATTAAATTCCTAACTAAATGAAATAAACCTAATAAATGAAAATAAAAACTGCTGAAAAATATAAAAAAAAACATAACCAAATTTGAAAAATTTACGAGTTTCCTCGAGTGTGCTTCTTTAAAGTCTTTAGTTGGACATATTTCTTTACTTACCTTATTAGAAATAGGTTAGGGGTACCAACTCTTTTTCTTCCACTCGCTCAACTGAAAATTTCTGGTAATATGGCTTCAGGCGGTGCCCATTAACTTTAAATACCTTAGAGGTATCTAAACTTTGAATTTCTACCGCACTATGAGAAAAAACGTTAGTAACAATAAAGGATTCCAGCTAACGAGATCGTAATTTCCCTGGAAATAATTTAAGCTTCGAGTGATAAAGAAGAACTTTTTTTATTGAAAATTGTTTCCTAGAGTTCATTTTATCATGAAAAGCTTTAGTTTTTTCCTTATATATTTTGGCATTTTCATATGCTTCATTACAAATCTCCTCTAATTCTTGCAATTGCAATTTCCTATTGTTACCAACTTCTACCTGGACCAGACTTATCCAATTGTTAGCCGAAATTGGATAAATAATGCCATCGTCAAGAAGCTTTAAAATTTCTTTCTTCACTACTTCTATCATGGGTAGATTTAGACGACGTTAGTGTTGCCTCGCTTCCTTGGCTTCATCTTCTATTAAAATTTGGTGCATGTAAATAATCGTACTAATACCTTTCAAATCAACCACTGTCCAATCGAAAGCTTCTTTATTCTCCTTTAACACGTTAATCAGCTGGCTTTCCTGCAAAACCATCAGTTGATTAGAAATAATAAGAGGCAATGTATGTTACTCACTTAAAAAGATGTACTTCAAATGACTAGGTAAGCTCTTCAACTCCAACGTTACTAGGTTGACTAACGACGACAACAACTTGTCCACACTTCTGGACATTTCCACAGATGTGAGCTATTAGAGTAGTGGTTCGGTGGTCTCCATGTTGCATAATCGCGTCTCCACTTGATTGCTAGACAACACCAATTCATTGCCTTGTTGCCACCGTGGTGCTTTTTCCTCTTCCAATATTATTCGAAGCTCGTCTTTGTACTCTAAAATCAAATTTTCCTGCACCTATGTGTCAATAAAATCCATAGAGACAATAGGTTGTTCGTCATTTGAAATTTTCATGGTATTATATGTATTGAACTTAATTAATTCACCATCAAATTTCATTGTTAAAAATCCATCAAGAACATCTATTTTCGTTCTAGTGGTTTTCAAGAACGACCTTCCGAATAAAATCGGGGTGGAAGAAGATGTATCATCGATGCCCTGCAAAATATAAAAATCAGCCGGAAAGAGCATATTCCCTACTTGGACCAAAATATATTCTAACACATCCTTCATATAAGTATTTGAGCGATCTGCTAATTAAATCACTACATTAGTTTCTTTAAGAGGTCCAACATTTAAAGATTTATAAACATCATATGGCATGACATTTATGGACGCATCTAAATCTAACATAGCTTTTTCAATCCGCAAATCGCCAATTTGACATGGGATAGTAAACATACCTGGGTCTTGACACTTGGGTGGAAGCTTTTTCTTTTGCAAAATTTCCCCCATTTGTATTTTCTCATCAAATTTTAATTTCCTCTTCGAGGTGCAAAGCTTCTTAAGGAATTTCACATACCGTGGAATCTGTTTAATTGCGTAAAAGAGAGGAATATTTACCTGAACTTTTCGAAAAGTCTCCCAAACTTCCTTTTCTTGCTCTTCCTTCTTTGCTTTGGAAAATTGACTAGGAAAAGGAGATGGAATCACTATATTATGCAGGTTAGTTTGCATTTTTTTTGGTTATGCATGTGCCTTTTGTGATTTCTTCTTCTACCTCTTTGGAATTTTTCATAAGTGGTTCTTGCAATTCCTTACCACTCCGCAATGTGATAGCCTTCGCACTTTGTTTAGGATTAATCCCTCGGTTGTGTTGGAAATTTTTCAGAAGTTCGCGCTTGTAATCGATTTATAGCAGTTGCCATTTGACTTATTTGATTTATGATATTCCTTTGTTGATTATCCATATTTCGAATATTTGCTTCAGTATTCCACTGAAACTTTAAAGTGTTATTGGCCAAAGATTGCACTATATCTTGCAAGGAAGACTTACTTTCAGAATTAGATTTTGTCGAGGTACATATGATTGTCTATATTGCTAAAAATTCATGGCCGCTTGCTGCCATTAAGGATTCCCGTATCGTAAATTTGAATGGTCGCGCCACCCCGGATTGTAGATGTTGGAAAATGGGTCGTACTTCCTTTGACTTGGTCCAACAAAACCTCCCACGGCATTCACATATTCTGCATTTTTATCCTACAAAACTAGACATGCATCAGTAGAATGTCCTAATATTGAACATATTCCACATACCTTTGTTTCTTCTTTTTTCGTAACCGCAATTTGTCACACCAAAGAAGTAAGGTCATCCAATCTTTTCTCCAGCGTGTTTATATTCACTTCACTCACGGCTTTTGTTCCATGCCCAACACGTATTCCGAATTGTTGAGTATTGGAATCCATATTCGCGATTAAGTCCCTTGCGGTCGTCAGTGTTTTGTCAACTAAGGCAGCACCGCTTACAGGGTCAATCATACTCCTATCCGAAAGTAAAAGACCTTCTTAGAAATATTGAATCAGTAGATGGTTGGTTATTTGGTGATGTGGATAGCTAACACAAAGTTTCTTGAATCTTTCCCAATACTCGTAGAGAGTTTCTCCCGTATGTTGTCGAATTCCACATATTTTCTTCCGAATATTGGCTGCTCTCGATGCTGGAAAATATTTCTCGAAGAAAAGCCTCTTCATTTCAGCCTATATTTGCAAGTTGTTTCTAGCTGAATAGTACAACCAATCTTGAGCATCATCCTTAAGGGAAAAATGGAAAGGCTTTTAGCTTAATCTACTCTTCCTTCACATTCGTCGGCTTCAGTCCCATGCAAACCACGTCAAATTCCTTCAAGTGTTTGTACAGATCTTCTCCCGATAAACCCCTAAAAATAGGTAATAAATGAATTAGCCCAGATTTTAATTCAAAAGTATTGTTATCACCTAAATTCAGAAAGTTGATGCAGTGAGGCTGTTGAGTGTCCGTGGGTGCGGCTAGTTTGCGAAGTGTGTGGTTTGCTACCATCCGTTCCATTTTCTGCATTTGTTACTACTGTTTCATCTGTTTCCGTAGTCTTTTGGCTATCTTCTCAATCTTCGAATCAAATAATAATTGTGTTGTTTTATCTACTCGTATAACATACATATACCATTGAGAAATTTCCCGGCAACGGCGTCAAAATTTGGTACTACCGTTGCCTGCAACCAAATTCAAAAAGAAACCAACTTCCATTAATACAAATCAATATAGTAGTGATAAGTGGATATCATTCCCACTAGGAATTTTAACGGTAAAGAGTTTACGAGTTCAAAACTAAAATAAAGTAATAAAGGGGGTATTCAATTCACGTAAAAATTAAGAATGTAGAAATAACAAAAATCATAAATTAACAAAAGTAATTGGATCTAAAAATTTAATAGAAAAACCTTGGTTTCGGGTTACCAATGTTATCATGCTAAAATGGATCCTTGATATAAATTTCAGTTCATTAATAAACATTCATTGGGATATGTTTACTCTTAAGTGTAAATGACTAGAAACATGTATTCTAAGCATTCTTATTAATCAACAACTTAGATACGATCGTAGGTTCAATTGAATAATAACTTTAAGAATTAAGAAATCAATGAACAAGATAACACATGTATGACATGCAATTAATCAAAATGAGTATCTTCTTAGAATTTTCGTCTCTAACGTAAAGAAGGTAATCCTAATTGCTACTTGTGATTAACAAAACTAAACGTTATATTTTATTAATCTAGCTATTAAACAAATCAATCCCTAGTTGCGCACCTAGAAATCAATTAATTCAATTACAAAAAGTAATTCGAAAGATACTCAATGTTCATCAACAAAATAAAATTTATTGAAACATCTCACACATAATAGATGATAACATGGTTTCCCTCAACTAACAAAAGGGTTTTAACTACTCATAAAGGAATTGAAAATCAAAGAAATAACAAAACACGTAGTCACCATCCCTGGTCTTTCTAAGAAATCTGAAAATTCCCTAAAGAAATACTGCAGAAATTGAAAAACTAACTATGGCTATCGAGAAAACCAGAAGAAGAAAAATGCAAAAAAACGTAAACTACTTGTAAGGGCTCTGGTGAATAGTAACACGCCTAGCCTCTTTTAATGCCTCCCGATCCCTTCCTTTTCCATCCTCTTTTGCCAATCACACCTCCTACGTGTTCAAATTGCAAATCTCCAGCAATCTAATATTCCAAGATTATGAAAAATCTCAAATGAATCAGATTTGAATTTGAAAACATATCTGCAGATATTTTCCATCCTTGCATGTGCCCACGCTTAATCACTAAATTTGCTGCCAATCTGGAATTTTCAGGGTTTCTTTGTTTCCTTTACATCTTTTTGACTCAATTTCATCTCTTTATTGTTGAAAATTATCTGAGAACATTTAAGAGACAAATTCATCAACTTTGAATAATAATTTCAACATATGAGAGAGATTTATATATTAAATAAATGCAAAATAACAACTTAACAGAGATGATGAAGATTCAGGGATATGTGTATCAGTGTTGAAACTGGTAAATTGATAAGAGAACTGTTAATACCCAAAGGTAAAAAATCAAGAATATCAAAAGGCTGATCCGCTGGAACCAAAGGAAGTGGAATAACTGGTGTGGTATTAGACGAAGACTGATAAGGGAAAGTATTTTCATGAAAAACTACATCTTTAGAAACAAGGACAGAATGAGATTCCATATCAAACAACTTATAAGCCTTTTATCCATGGCTATATCCCAAGAAAATACACTTATATGCCCTCGGATCAAACTTATCCTTATGTGGCTGAACATTTGTGGCAAAACAAAGACATCCAAAAGATTTTATATGGTCATACTTGGGTGGATAACCATATAAAATATCATAAGTTTTTTTCCATCTTAGAAGAAAAGTAGGAAGTCTATTTATGAGATAAGTTGTTGTAAGTATAGAATCACCCCAAAATTGTTTAGGTAAAGAAGCTTGAAACAGAAGAGCGCGAGCTATCTATAATAAGTGTATGTGTTTTCTCTCTGCTATCCTATTCTGTTATGGTGTATAAACACACAACTTATGATGTAAAATTTCCAAATCCCTAAACATTTGCTGACACTCCCCACGTAAGAACTTAGCTCCATTATCTATTCTTATGATCTGAACAGACTTTTGAAACTGAGTTCTTACCATCTTAAAAACTATCCAAATAACTGATCACCTGACATTTATAAGTCATTAAATATGTCCAAGTTGCCCTACTGTAATCATCCACTATTGTCAGAAAATATTTCCCTCTAGAAACAGAATGTTGATTATAGGGACCCCAAATATTAACATGCACTAATTGGAAAATAGAAATAGTATGAATAGTGTTAGAAGGAAATGACAATCTGTGTTGTTTAGCAATTGGGCAAATATCACAAACATCAGCTAAACCGGTAACTTTATTATCAAAAGAAACAGTATGTCTAAGTACATTGTCAGAAACATGGCCTAAAAGTTGATGCCAAGGGTTGTACATAGACACAGAATGAACATTATTGGGACTACTTTCAACAGTACACAAGGAATATCTGGCTATTGTGTCAACTTTGAAGGAATCCTTGTTTAGGATATAAAGCCTGCCTACAACCTTACAAACTGCCAATATTTTGTTAGTCTTCAAGTCCTGGAAATTGCAGTAGTTTGGATAAAATTTGAAGGTAACAGAGTATGTGGTTGTAAGTTTATTAACAGACAAAATATTGAATTTGAAAGTAGGTATATGTAGAGTTTCTGTCAAGACAAGTTCATTAGGTAAGAAAACATCACCAATGTGATGTACACGGTTCTGCATTCCATCATACAGATATACAAGTATAAATGTGTTAGATACAACAAGTTTAGTTAATAAAGAAATATCCACACACATATGGTTTGAGGCTCTTATATCTAATATCCACGAATCTAAACGTAGGCCATCTAAACTAGAAAGAACTATAAAAGGAAGTGTACCTGCAAAATCTGAAAGATGTGCTAGGTTCACCATAAGAGGATCTGAGATTGCTCTATTCTTCACCAACTTTAGCAATTCTTGTTTGATCAATTCAGATAATGGAGGATTAGAAGTACCAGTAATAGTATCTACTACTAATTTACCGTTATCTACAGTGAATGAATTATCTTCATTCACTACATTATCAGTATAAATCTTCCCACCTCCTTTTCCTTTCTTATTTTGCAGCTCCTTGTACTAGTCTGGTACACCAGTGAGCTTAAAACAGTTTTCTTTCATATGTTTGTTCTTCTTACAATAAGAATAGTACATCTCACTCTTGTCACTACTAACCTATTTATGTTTAAATTGTTTCCCTCCTCCATCTGCAACCTTCTTAGTATTCCCTTTATTCACCAACATAGCACTATGTTCTACTTCTTCACTAAAAACCATCTGCACCTCCTTTTGCTTTTCTACCCTTAAGACCATAAAGTAGGCCTTATTGATAAAAGGAAAAAGTTCCATAACCAAAATTTGACTCCTAACATGATCATAACTCTCATTTAGACCCATTATAAATTGCATTAACCAATTCAATGACGGTAAATTAGCTAAAGCCCTAGGTGCTCCACAAACACACTGCGTTGCCGCCCCACAAGTACACTATGGGGCAGGCATAAGATATCAGAGGTCATCCCACAATTTCTTAAGACTAGTAAAGTATTTAGCAACAGACATATTTCCTTGTGATGATGCACTAATATTTCTTTGTAAATGATATAACAAAGGATCGTTACTTTCTCCAAACCTTTCTTCTAATTCTGACCGTAGTCCTTGGGCAAAATTTGTATAAATGAAAGCTTCAACTATATCCTTTGACATTGAGTTCAAAATCCATTATCTAACCATGTAATCAGCCCTAATCCATTTATCAAATTCAACAAATCCTAGACTAGGTTTCTAACAAGTTTCATCAATAAAATCTAATTTCATCTTAGCTCCTAGAGCTATTTTAACTGATCTACTTTAGCTCAAAAAATTATTTTCATTCAAGACTACAATAACTAAACTCATACATGGATAGTCTGATCCTTGAAGGTATGTTTGAGTTTCTTCAGGTGCAACTCTCAATCTGGGATCTAGAGTCGATCCAGTTGGGGAATCATGCGAAAAACCTTCCATCGTTACCAACAGCTCAAGCCAGATGCGCACCTGTGAGAAGAAAACGGAGTTTTCGAAACCCTAACTCTCAATCCCTTGATTCAGTTGCTTCCTTAAGAACATAAGCAAAATAGATCTGTTGATGATGATAAACAGTCGACTCCTTACAAGATCTCGATCTCTCGAATCAATCAATCAAAAGCAATGACTGATTACAACTTCGTCACCTGCTTTGATACCATGATACATTTCACCGTAGAAGAGAGATAAAATAAGAACTGACTTTTATTTCTTTCAATTGTACTGTACATAGTCATATTTTGGCCTTGTTTGGTTGATAGTTGATTAGCTAATTTTTAGTTGATTGACCAATATCAGCTGTTTGACTTCATCAAACAGCTATTTAATTTGTTTGGTTATTGGCTGGTTGGGTTGGCTGATTCAACCCAACCAGCTAAAAATAAGAAGCTGCTTATATGCGGCATTTCGAGTCAATCAGCTAATTACTTTTTCTAAAATAACAATTTTGCCCTTGATTTTTGCCCAACTACCGTCTCTCTCATTTTCTCTCATTACCATCTCCCTCATTTTCTCATTATCGTCTCTCTAGTTTTCTCTAGAACAATCAATCTCACTCTCATTTTATGGGTGCGAGATCTGTGTTTTTTGGTTCAAACACTTGTGTTGTTGTAGAGGGCAAGAGGAGGAAGAGAGCAAGCGTAAATGCTTGTGCAGGCAAAGAGGAACCCAAAGACATTGTTTTTAGCAAGAAGAGGTTGTTCTCTTTGTAGGTATTTCAGTTCTTCCTTTTTTACAAATCAGGGCTTGAGGTTTTGAAAGCTTAATCCCAAGTGAGTTCAGTTCTATTTTGTTGTTTAAGTGTCGGAAAGGATGTTTTTTTTACTTGATTATTTCGAATTGATTGTGATGAATAAAATGTTTCTCTACATTTCTTCTGGAAATTGAGCAAAGCTAGTTTATTTTTGCCTTTTCTAGTTCGTGTTCCATGGCCATTCATGTGTGAGTTTTTCTATTCACGTAGCTATTCAATCCGTTGTATTTTATGGGTTTATTTTATCTTGAGTAATTTTGTATCTTCTCATAAAATGACAGCTATAGCTTGAGTGAGTTCATTATTCAATCGTTATAACTGATATATGAACTTGCAATTGGTTGTTTTCAGTAACTTGATACACTTTTCAACAATTTGATTGGTAAATTGTCTCGTTCAGATTTAGTACTATCTTGATTGATTGACTAAGGTGATATGATGCTTGATTTGTTCCATTAGTTTTTGATTGAAAAGAGAGAGCTGTTGAACTTGCAATAATATTGCCCTAACTAAAACGAAAACATAAAATAATAGCAACGTATTATGATTTTCATCCTGATCAAATGTCTAAGTTAAAGTAAGTAATCCAGCATGCAAAGTATTCACTAGCACACTTGCAAAGTAAATGTATACTAACCTAAAATTATATGGAGTAGTGAATGAAAACCATTAGGAATATGACATTTTCCAGTCCAAAACCAGCAATATTTGTTTTATTTACTGCTTGGAAAAGTTTAGCAAAATATAATTCGATTCATTTTTTGGTTAAAGATAGTTCCTCTGCCTTTTGCTGCCTAGTGTACTCAGAATTCTTATCTCTAGGAAAGATAGACAATAATTTCTAAGCTGGCATTTATTATGTAAAATACTTCACGCAAGGATAAGTTCTTCTTGCCTTTTCATTCTCATGAACTACGTTCTTCTAAAGCAAGGTTTTTGTCCTGCCCTTTTGTCAATGCCTTTGATTTTATGGAATGTTTGAATGCCTTTTTCTAGTTCTCTGTCTCCCCCTCTCGTTCAAGAGAAAGATCTTTGCAATGTCTTTTGTAGACTAGAATAGTAAGATGCTTAAATAGGTTGTTTCATTTTGTGGCTTTAGTTAGTTTTTAGGCACATTAAAGAAGAACTAGCATCTGCAAAAGGTGAGATATTACGACTGAAGGGTCAAATAAATTCATCAAAAACTCTTGTAAACAGCCATCCATCACAGAAAGTTGAAGCTAAAGACAAAAAGCTCGTTGTTGATGCAAAAAGGACCACCAGGAGGAGAAAGCCTAGCTTCTAATGAAAGAGAGCACAGGACAAGTTGTAACACTGCACCAACATGGTTTTGCTTTGCATTATCATACTTGACTAGTAGTTGTTTCTTGAAAGTGGTACTTGTATAAAAGCAATCCGCGAGGCATATAAAATAGTTGAGATTATAAATGCAACATCTAATATTAGCAAGTAGTGGTATGGCACTAGATTTCAATCATTAGAAGTTGTTGGATGAACTCCATTTTTTATTGATAGTTTTTCGTCCTAAATTTGTGTATACCTGTGATATGGAAAAGGGGAAAAGCAACATATCTATGATGGTTTGCTTTTAGATTATGCAGGCACATAGTTTTATCACTTAATTAAGGTATAATTTTGAATCAATTCGACCAAAATGTGAAAATGTTAAGCTTATAGATTGCTTAAACCTGACTTTAAGTCGAACAATTCAAATTTAATTGAGTTTCAGGCTCAAAAATGTCTATCCTTAGACAACCTTATACTTATTTCGCAACTCCATTGAAAGAAATTCAAATTTTGATTTTGAGATAATATAATCCTATTTTCTCATTATTAAGAGTATATCATATACTTGGGATTATAGCATACACGTCAATCCTTTTTCTGATGAGAAATACATATTGCTTCTAATTTAATTTCAGTTAAACATCTTTCCTTATAATTTTTTTAAAGTCATGTCCTAATAAGTCATTTTACATATAAACAACTAATTTTATTAAACATCAAATGATAAACAGCTAATGCAATCAGCTGGTCAAATGAGCTGATATAATCAGTTATCAGCTAACAGTTGATTGCCAAATAAGGTCTTCTTCTTTTATATACAGAACAGGTAAAACAAAACATAAGCTATCTTCTATTTATAAAACGACTACACTTTACTTAAATAAACAATACACGTCTATTTACAAAAGCTACTCATAAAGCTAACAAGATCTTCTTTTTTTTCATTATTGTTATTTAAGTGTTGATTGCTTAATGAACTGGGTTGCCATTGATTTTACTACTTGGAGTTTGATGATTTATGAAAATGGTGAATATTTTGGTGGTAATTACTTGGCTACAGAAAGGAAATGGTACAAGGAAATTGCGTGGGACTCAAGGGAGGTTTGTCCCTACTACTTGGCTCGTATTTGCCCACACGACCTGTTCCTCGAGACTAAGAGTGATTTAGGTGCGTCATCGCTTTGCAAATCTTCACTTGTTCGTTTCTCTCTTTATTCGTCTGTCTCTTCTAGTTGTATATCATCATTTTACACGTGCATTACTTTCAGAAGTGTACAACATTATGGAGATCGTACTTCATGTTGGTGTGTAACCATGGTTTTACATGTATTTTAACTATTGACAGGCTGTAATTGGATGAACTTAATACTGTTTTCTTAGGTACACGAACACACCTTATCCTTATACTGAATAATTGAGGCTATATCGTTCTCATTTATTTATGATGTCAGAATCAAATTATGTGCTTGAATGGAACAGCCGCACAGACAGATTCATGTCAATTTTGATGTTACATGTTGTCTTCATATATATCATAACCAAATGAGTGAAACAATTTTTAATAGATCAGGTGGGACCTGGCTGGAACAGCATGGGACGTAGTAATGGCAAGTGGCTACGATGAAGAACAGAAGCTTTTTCTTGCTTCTGCTTGTTGTCTACAGTCTTGCGGACAAAGTAAAAATCCCAATTCCTGTTTATACAAAGTTGAGTTCAGAATCGAGAAATGGATCCAGTAGCTGAAACATCTTTTAGGAACGAGCATAAACCCCTTGGAATCCAATTCATAGAGTGCATAAAGAGAAGGAAGATTTCCTACAAATGCTACCAGATCATTGTCTGGGTTGTAACTTTTTTTGCATACACTAGCTTTCACGTTGCTCGAAAAACCCTGAGCATTGTCCAGAGTGTCCTTGATCCAGAATCTTCTG